>PVJX010017643.1:0-37993 GCA_004027295.1 Dolichotis patagonum | reverse complement strand
GAGCCTTTTTCCAGAAGACTTTCTACCCAGTGTCATTCAAGTGACCCCCTCTTCACGGGGGTCTCCAGTCATGAGCTCATCAACATAATGCAGAAAATTACAATGCAAACCAGCAGGGGGAAACTTGGTTAGATCAGCTGCCAAGGTTTCCCTGAACACTGTGGGAGAGTTCTTGAACCCTTGAGGGAGGTACATGCAAGTCAACTGTCCCTTTCACCCTGTGTCAGGGTCTTCCCATTCAAAGATAAAAAGAAGCTGACTAGCAGGAGCTACTCATGGGCAGAGGAAAGTGTCTTTTGAATCCAGGCAGGCAAACCAGGCAACACCGAGAAGAAGCAGGCCCAGAAGAGTACAAGGGTTTGGAAGCATTGCATGTAATGTTACTGTGGTTGCATTAATGGCACAACACCTTGTATCAGCCACTATCAGCTTATGAACTGGCAGCAGTGCAGTGTTTCAGAGTGACTGACAGGTTACTAAAATCCAAGCTTGCATCAGTCTGGAAATATGGGGCTGAGTCCCAAGGCAGGCTCTGGAGACATAGGATATTGTTTGAGCGCCATAGGAACAGGTGCTGGGTTAAGTCTGATGATCAAAGAGGCATGGTTAATAGCTATCCCCTAGCAGAGACATAGACATAGGTTCTGGAGACATACATTTTAATACTTCTAGAGGCATAGGTTTTAGAAATTCTGGAGTATAATTTTTGGGCATTTCTGTTTGATGGAACTGCCACTCTTTTTCTTGGAGCACAATGAGAGTTATTACCAAGCGTGGAGTTTGTGGTTCAAAGGTGAAGGTCGCAGATTGACTGGGAGCAAAGGAGATTGTTGACCTTGATTTTGATAGGAGATTTCAGCTCCTCAAAGGAACAGGACGTTCAGGCATGTATAAAATTTCATGTTTGATAAGACGTCCTCCAAGTGCATAAGAACTACTTTGCCAAAATCTTTTCACAGCAAGTGTGCCATACTGTCCATTACTTGGATTTGGTGAGAGGTCAAAGGGGAAACAGGTTGGGTGACAACAGAATATTTGGCCCTGTTATGGACTATAATAGTCACTGATTTTCCCCCGACTTTCCTGGTGACTGTAGGCTCTTGGAAGCCTACTCTGATAGAACCTGGTCTTCCTTAATTAGTGCCATCAAGGCACCAATTAGCAGGGGTTCAGTTGGTGGTGACAAGTTCAGTGCTACACATGCCTGCTGATCTTTCAGGTGGCAGAAACATTTGTCTCTACAGTGCCAGAATTGCTTGCATCTGGTACATTGCTTTGGGACCAGAATGTAGGGACAGCTACCTGTTTGGAGCTGGGACCCCTTTGAGGGCTTGTTGCCCTGGCCTCGGTTCTACCATTGATCAGTTTGCAAACCTGGAAGTGACTTCCCTGAAAGCAGCCAAGAAAGCAGTCTGATGGTGTTGCTGTTCTCTCTTTTCTTCTCCCTCCTGGTTTATAAAAACCTATTGAGTTTTTTGGAGTAGTTGAGTAGCATTCATGTCAAAGAAGCCCTCAGTCCTTTAGATTTTCTTCCAAATGTCAGAGCCATGCTGTGGCACAAAAACTAAATTCATCATCTGCTGATGCTCAGGAGCCTCAGGATCAAACTGGGTGCAGGTCTGATAAGCTTCACACAGTCACTCACAGAATCTCAGAGGGCTTTCATTTGGCTCGTGGTTAACATCAGCTATCTTAGACATGTTGATGGGCTTTTTACCCCCCCCCGCTTTTATTATTTTCAGAAATGCATTGTGATATCTTGTCAAATCTGCACTGCTGACTTCAGTGTTCAACTCCCAGTCTGATGGGTTAGCAAGAAAGGCAACGTTCATCTAGGCCTTGGGATCAGCAATGTGCTCTGGAACTGTGGTCCTTAGCTAAGAGTCACCCTCCAAAATGCAAGCTCATTCCTCAGTGCTATAAAGGGTTAAGGGAAGTTGGCATTCCTCCACATAGGCTGATGTGTCTAGAGGATTGAGGTCAAGAGCTCAACCATGGCTTGGGACTTTTCTGAATGTGGAGGAGTATGAGGTTTCCTGTTGAGAAGATCATTGGAACTAAAAGACTTGATAGTAGGAAGCAAGTAGTTTATTTGGTTCTCCCATGCCAGGGCATCCAAGTAGAAGCATCTGTAGATGTGATGAGTGGAGATGATGAATATCAAAGGTCAGTTTGGGCAGCTCTTCAGGACTAGGTGATGACGGTGCAGTTGGCAGGGATGGTGCTGTAGAATCAGGCTGTGTTGGCGGATGGCTGGGAGCTATGGCTTCCTCCAAGGAGGATGGTAAAGTGTCTGGCAGGTTTGGGAAGTCATCATCAGGGTCATCAGACAGGATAGGATAAATCTATTTGGCTTAGTCTTTGGTTTAGCCTTTTTATTTTGCTGATAATCTTTAGTCACCAGGAGAGTTCTCTTTTCCTGAAAAGCACAAGTCCAGAGCCATGGCAGGGGATGTTTACATTTTCCTAGCCGTGAATCAATATAAGGAAATTGGTCAGGATGGCCTCTCTGTTCTGCATCAGTCACTTTACCTCAGACTTGGCCAAGGATTTCCACCTTCAAGGTTCCCTCTGGTGGCCATGTTTGATTTTATCTGGATTCTAGCCTTTTATTTAGCAGCTTTATATCTTTCTGACGTTTGTGATTTCTTATACCATGTGCTTTACCATGGTGTTTGACACACGGTTTCTTGCTGCCACAAGTACAATTTTCTAGCCATTATTATAAGATTTGTCTTCTTTGTTATGAGAAATCTAGAGAATCAATTTCTATAATAAAGCTGATATTACATCTGTGGTACACGATGGATGATTTCTACCTTTTCTATGATTTGGACATAATTTAAATGTGCCCACAAAGCATTTATATTTTGGCTGCTGGGTCCCCAGTATAATATCAACTGGTGTTATATATCAGAAAACACAATATATGCAATAAAAAAAAATCACAGTAAAGCTCAAGAATTAATTCAATAAATATGCATTAACAATAATTTTAAAAATAGTTATTTATTAACTTTTCAAAATGTTTCAAAGTTTTTAAAAAGAGATATGGCCTAGTGGGAAGCAATTAGATTACCGAGAGTAATTCCCTTGGAAAGGACAATGTACTCTAGTTCTCCCGGAACGTTGCTTAGTCCTTGCAATAGGATGGCAGCAAAACAATAACCTGGATCCTCAGCTCTCTGACATCCTTTCTCGTCCTGTGAGCACTCCCTCTTCCGCATGCTATCACTGTGATGCCATCTGCCATGAGCAGCTTTCTAGAGGCTGCACCATTCTGTTGGAACTCTGTTGGAATTCAACATTGTAAGACAAGTAAACCCTTCTCCTTTATAAGTCACCTAGCCTTGGGTAATTTTTTATACTAACAAAAAATGGAGTATAACATCTTTTCATGAAAACCACCTGTGAATAATTCAGCCCTCCCTTCTCTGATAGAGATTTTGTGTATTTGGTTTTCATTTCCAATGTGCTATGAATTTAAGAACATATCATAAGTAGTTTTTCACTGAATTCAAGGAGAAAGTTACTGAGACTATGACTTCAGCCATACTCTCCGTATTTATTTTACCAGTCACTCAACCTAAAAAGATACTTTATCTCACTTGCTGATCTGAGAAAAAAGGGTAAAAGAGAAAAAAGGCACATGATCACAATTTAGAAAGAAAAAATTTGAAAAATGGATCACTTTACTCTATATTGGTGAATAAATGAAAATGTACTAAAATTATTATCAATAATACTTATTCTAATACACTTTATATTTTAAAGCCTATTCACATTAACTGTGTTGATGCTGTAAAAGTCTAGTAAATAAGACAGATCAAGTAAAAGTGCTACTCTCAGATTGTGACAAAACTGTCTCAAAATAATATATCCAGTTGATGAGACAGTCACTGAAGGAATCTGTGTCTCATTGAGTCCAGATTCTCTTTATAAACTCAATAGTATATGAAGTAATACAAAAAAAATCTTTATTTTATTTATTTATTTTGTGGGAAGGGTATCAGGGATTAAACTCAGGACCTCGGGCCTGCCAGGCAAGTGCTTTTGCTGCTGAGCTAAATCCCCAGCCCTTACAAACAAACTTTAATTTCAATATTTTAAATAATTTTCCACTTATCTTTCAGTTGCTTCTCTTTCTGCCCTTTATTGTTAAAATAACATTTAATATTCTTCATAATAACAGCCACCTGAAGGTATATTTGGAGTTTTTCAATATTTTAAAATAATTTTCCAATTATCTTTCAATTGTTTCCCTTTCTGTCTTTTACTGTTAAAATAATGGTAATATTCTTCATCACAACCACCTGGAGGTATGAAATTTTGGCTGGGTGATTACCTTTATCATCTTTTCTGTAACACCTATATTTGATAAGAAAAACCAAACTGTATATTTATATGTTATGTAATTTCTTTCTCTTCATTTTAAAAATCTTTATGATTAAAATAGCTGATAATTATTTTGAAATTTTAATTGTATTCTGCAATTTTGAGAAAGATCAGTGTAAACAGCTATAATTATCCTTGATATTTTCTTAAGTAGTATTGATAAAGTCATTTTTTAAAATTTCTCTCAATGCAATAGTTTACTGGAATTAAAAAATAATTAAGTTCTTGAAATACTATATCAGGAACAATAAATGATTTCAACAATTTTATAACTCATCTTAGCAAGTATCTGTGTAGTTAATACCCTACTTATTTTATTATTTGCATTCATTTGTTATTGAGTGTGTGGCCTTGATTTCTGGGTATTATGTTGCACATTTATGAGAGGTAATAGAAAACAATGGCTCAATTAAAATGTAAAACTTTTCTTTGCATTACTCTTCCAGGTAAATACTCTAGTGATTATTGTGTAACATATCTTCAGACAGGACTAAACTGATTAATTGTTTTACTTTGCTTTTCCACCAGAAATCTTGGCATTGCCACCTCTCCATTGTCTTAGCAATATAATTTACACTAACAATTCTGACCAAGTTATATGAAAATAAAATATAAAACAGAGGTTTTGCTCATGATGTGCAATGGTCTAGTTAACATTACTTATAAGATTCCAAAAAGTAATTTATGTATAATTTTTTAAAAACCAATGAATTTAATTTTATTTTCTGTTAGTACATATTTACCTTCCATAGTGATTATATTCATCGTGGGATGTGTTATATAAATAACACATCTCAGCTCTTTTCTTAGTTCTTTCCCTTTCCTTCTCTTGAATCCTTTTCCATTTGAAAAATATCTCCCTACTTCCTATTATCTACTTTTTATTTTGCTCTTTATTTATATTTTGAGTTTGTCATACAAGAAAAACCTGTGATTTTAAGCATATTTTTCTGGTTTATTTCAATTAATATTTTAGTCAATAGGTATATACATTTATCTGCGACTGACTTAGATTTATTCTTCCTTTTGGTAACGTAGTACTCCATTGTGCAAAAATACATTATTGTCTTTATTGAATTATCTGTTGATGGGCATGTAGACTGTTTCCAAAATTTAGCTATTATCAAGTGAACTGCTATAAAAATAGGTATGCCTGTATCCCTGAAAAGTGTTGTTTGTAACTTGTTATAGAAAATTTCTAGCAGGGGACTAGTTGGTCAAATTGAATGTCTAGTTTTAGTTTAGTTTTTTTTTTTTTTCTTCAGTAATCTCCATACTGATTTCCATAGTGGTTATATCAGTTCACACACCCATCAACCATGTTGAAAAGTTCCTTTTTCAACACTGCCTCACCAGCATTTATTATTTGCTTCTGTGATGATATCATTCTTTCTATAGTAGGATTTTATCTCAGTGTTGTTTCAATTTGCATTTTGTTACTTGCCAGTGAATTTGAATATTTTTTCATTTATCTACTGGCCATTAGTAAGTATTTCTTTCTCTGAGAAATGCCTATTCATTTCAGTTGTCCAATTTTAATTGAGTCTTTTTGATGCTGGGGGTCTAATTTGTATGTGTTCCTTATATATTGTACTGTTAGTTCTCTACCAATGTCTAACTAGTAACAAAATTTTTCCCATTCTGTAGACTATCTCTTCACTTCTTTGGTCATTTCCTTTGTTGTGCGGAAGCCTTTTAACTTGCCATTACTCCATTTGGTTATTGTCAATATTATTTTCTATTCCACTGTTGTTCTTCTCTGAAAATCTTTATGCCTGCATTTCCAAGAGTTTTACTTATTTTATCTTTCAACTGTCTGCTTCTGTTTTAATATTTAGATCTCTGACCTGTTTTGATTTCAGTTTAGTACATGATGTGTTATATGGGTCTAGAATAAATCTTTTGCTTGTGGATACACAATTTGCCCAGCACAATTTATTAAAGCAGCTATTTTTCTTGCAGCAAATGCTTTATACAACTCTGTCAAGAGTTAGTAGATGAATGTGCCTGGAGTTGTTTTTACTTCCTTTATTATATTTCATTGATCCACACATATGTTTTTATGCCAGTACCATGCTGTTTTATCACTATAACTTTGTAAAATAGCTTCAAATAAGGAATTGTGTGGCACCCAGGTTTCCTCTTGTACTCAGGGCTGATGCTTGCTTTTCTTGGTCTACATTAATTTTAGGATTGCTCTTTCCAGATCTATGAGTAATACTGTTGTTGTTTTGATTGGAATTGCTTTAAAAATATGTATCAATTTTGGAAGTATGGCCATTTGAACTATATTAATTATGCTTATGCAGAAACTGGAAATAGTTTTCTATTTTCTAATGTGTTTTGTGATGTCCTTTTCAACAGTGCTGTAATTTTTGTTGCACACATCATTAATTTTCAATTAACTTACGTTAAGTCCTAAGTGTATACATTTTCTTGATACAATTCTAAGTGGTAAAGCATCCATGGCCATACATGACCTTGAATGTGCCTGATTTATAAATGGTTTTGTTTCCCTAAGTTCTTCTCAGTGAGTCCATTATTGCTGTACAGTCCATTATTGATTTTTGTCTGTTGATTTTGTGTCCTGCTACATTATTTAATTTGGTTATTAATTCTAGGAGTCTTATGGTGGAAGTTTTTGGTTTATCTATATAGACAATCATATCATTCACAAAAAAATGATAATTTGGATTCTTCTTTTCCATAGATATGTATGTATATATATACACATACATGTATATGTAGATATGTATGTATATATATCTATATAGATATGTATATACTTTTATTTCTCTGCAGACGACTCATCCTTCTGGGTATTTCAAGATTATGTTAAACAGCAGTGCTGACAGTGGACCTCTTTGTCTTCCTCCTGATTTTAGAGGGAATCCTTCAGCTTTTCCCGATTTAATATGATATAAGCGCTAGGTTTGTCATAAATGTTATTTACCAGAATGAAGTAAATTCCTACTATTTTCATTAGAATTTTTATAATGAATGGATTTGGATTTTGTTAAAAAGGGGGCACGATTTATGTCCATCCTATTGTTTATATGATAGATTGTTTTTATTGATTTGTGAATGTTGAACCATCCCTGTATCCCTGGGAAGTATGCCTACTTGGTCAAGGTGCATGAGATTTTTGATGAGTTTTTGTGTTCTGTTGGCCAGTATCTTGTTAAATATTTTGGGACTGATGTTCATTAAATAATTTGTTCTATAGTTCTCTTTTCTAGGTTGTGTTATTGTCTTGTTTTGGATTCAGAGCAATGAATGCACTCCAAGAATGACTTCAGGAGTTCTCCTTACCTTTCTACCTCACTAAAAGTTTGAGGAGTAATTACTTTACATGCTCACTGAAGTAACTGTAAAATTCAGCAGTAAATCCACTTTTCTTAGTTGGTAGGATTTTATTACTGCTTCTATCATATTTTTATTGGATTAATCTTGGTTTGCTTTAGTAATCCATATGTATCTATAAATATATCCATTTTTTAAAATTCTGCCATTTAGTGGTGTATGAGTTTGCAAAGCAGTTGCTAACAATCTTCTCTATTTTGATAGTGTCCACTGTGATTTCAGCTCTTTCATTTCTAGTTGCATTAATGTTGGCCTTTTTATTTCTGAGAAGACTCACTGCACTGATTGTATATTTTGTTTATTATTTCAGAGCACCAGCTCTTCAATTCATTAGTTTATTATTTTTTATTCTCTACTTCATTGATTTCTACTCTATTCTTCATAATATCGTTGCTTGTAATAGTTTTGAATGCAGATTGCCCTTCTTTTTCTAGAGCTTTTAAGCACATTATTAGAGTATATTTTAGAACTGATTGTGCTTTACTAACACAGGCATTCACAGCTGCAAAACTTTCTTCTTAGGACTAGTTTCATACTGTCTCATAAGTACTGGTATATTGTACTGGCATTTTAATATAATTCTTCCTTGATATTTTCTGAGAGTCATTGATTATTCAATAGTATGTAAGTTAATTTTCATGTGTTTACATAATTTTAATATGCTTTTTATTCAGGTAATTGGTACAATTTTATATACCTATTAATCATACTCATCATAGGGAATTTGTATCTGTATATATTTTGATTTGTCTTTTTCTCCAATTTCCTCCCTTGAACACTTCCTCCCCTTCCCATTTACAAAATTTTGTTTCCATTTTATCCTTTTTAATCTTTTTTTTTTGCTTTTCAGTTCCTTTCTTTCCCCTTCCCCCTCCCTGCTTTCTCTTTCCTTTTGAAAGATTTCTTCCTATTTCACAATATCCATTGTATAATTTGGTCCTTATTTATAATTTCACTTTCTTACACCAGTGAACCAATCCAATATTTATATATGTGTGTCTAGTTTTTCTTTCACTTAAGAGTATGGTGTCAACATGCATCTATTTAGAAAAGTCTCAAGTTTATTCTTCTTTATGGCTCAGTAGTGCTCCAATATTTTTTAAAGGACACATCTCTTTTATCTATTCATTGATTGAAAGACATGTGGGTCATTTCCAAGATCTATTGCAAACTGTGCTGTTATAAACGTGGGTACACAAATATCACTGTAGTACAATGTTTTTAATTCTTCTAGTAAGATACAGACAGGGAATAGCTGGGTCAAATGGAATCTCTAGTCCTATTTTTTTGAGGAATATCAACACTGATTTCCACAGTGATTGTACCAGTCTGTTTTCCCACCAACAATAGAGAAGAGTTCCTTTTTCTTTACTGCCCCACAACATTTGTTATTGTTTGACTTCTTGATGATAGCCATTCTTTCTGGTGTGAGATGGATTCTCAGTACTGTCTTAATTTACAACTCTCAAATGACCAGTGATGATAAATATATTTTCCAATATTTATTTGCCATTTGTATTGCTTCCTCTTAGAAGTATGTATTCATCTTAGATGCTCATTTTTGGATTGGGTCTACAAATTTGGGGTGTCTAATTTTTTGTAATTATTTACGTATTCTAGATATTAGTCTTTTGTCTGAGGGACAACTGACTAAACTTATTTCCCACTCTATGAATTGTCTTTGCACTTGTGGGGGAATTTTTTTGCCGTGTAAAAGCTTTTTTAATAAGATGAAATCCCAATTGTTGATTCTTTGTATTATTTCCCATGTGATCAAGGTTTTGGTTCACAAAATCTTTGCCTAAACCTGTGTCTGCAAGAGTTCTGTCTATTATCTCTTCCAGGAGATTTAGTGTTTCAGTTTTAATATTTAGATTTCTAATCTGTTTTAATTTTAATTTAGTGCATGATGATAGATATAGATCTAGTTTTAGTCTTTGGCATGTGGAATTCCAGTTTCTCCAGCACCATTTATTAAAGAGGCTTTTTCCCAGTATATGTATTTTGCCTCTCTTCACACATAGGATTGTTCAGTGTGTTTGGAGCTGTTTATGCATCTTCTACTCTGTTCAGTTGATCCTCAGGTATGTATATTCACCACTACCATCCTGATTTTACCATGTTGGTTTTCACGTAATTTCAAATCAGGGATTATAGTGTCCATTGCCTTGCCTTTGTCTAAGATTGTTGGGCTAGTCTAGATCTCTTCTGGTTCCAGATGAATTTTAGTAATGTTTTTAATAGTTCTGTGAGTGTATGTTAATGATACTTTGATTGTTATTGAATGAAATCTGTATAGCAATTTTGGGAGTATGGCCATTTTCACTAAGTTGGTTCTTCTTATTATGGACAAGGTATATTTTTCCATTTTCTGATATACTCTTTGATCTCCTTTTTCAGAATATTGTAATTTTCAATGTATTGATATTTTTCTTTGCTAGGTTGATTCTTAAGTATTTCATTTTTTTGGATGCTTTGTGAAGGGTGTGGTTCCTCTTATTTATTTCTCAGTGAGTCTATGATTCATGTACAGGAATGCTATTGATTTTTGAGAGTTAATATTGTATGCAGTCCACGTTTTTGAATTTTTTATTAAATATATAAGGCTGTTAGTGGAGTTTTTGGGGTCTTCTATCTTCTCTTCTGCAAGTAATGATAATTTAAATTCTTCATTTTCTATGCTTAGTTCTCTGTCTCTCTGTCTCTCTCTCTATCTCTCTCTATCTCTCTCTCTCTCTCTCTCTCTCTCTCTCTCTCTCTAACTGTTCTAGCTGTTTCCAGAACTATAGTGAATAAGAGCGGTGATAGTGTGGAGCATCTCTGCAAACAAGCTCATATCTCTGAAAGGTCCCTCAGGTGAGATATACAGACTGATCAGAAGGACCCACACGGTGACACTTCTAGAGAATATTTTGAGTTTCCTAATTCATAGAAGCAGAAGTCTGGGTTACAAATATGTGAATAGACTTTAAGAATGGAAGAAACATACACCTGTATGAGGCTGAATTTCTTTATTTATTTTATTGAAATATTTTAGACATTCAGTAATAACATTCATCATAGGGAATTTGTACCTCTACATATCTTACTTCTTTATCATTTACCATTCCCCTCCCTTCTCTTCAATTCCTCTTCTGTTTATTTACAAAAGATTTGTTTCTAATCTTTCTTTGCCTTCTTTCCTTTTCCCTTCCTTTGTTCCCCTTCTCATTTGAACATTTTGTTCCCATTTTCCAATATTTTATACCTTTTGTTCCTTATTTATATTTTCAGTTTCTCACACCAGAGAACCAATGAGGTATTTAAACATGTGTTTCCAATTTATTTCACTTAAGAGTAGGTTATCAGTGTACATCATTTAGGTAGAAATGTCTTATTTATTCTTATTTGTGCAAGAATACAATTATATTGTTTATATAAATACATCTTCTTTATTCATTCATTGGGTGATAGGTATTTGGACTCTTTCTAAGATTTAGCTTTTACAAAATGTGCTGCTATAAACATGAATGCGCATATCACTGTAGTATGATGCTTTTAATTCATTTAAGATGGAAAATAGCTGGGTCCAATGCGACCTCTACTGCTAGATTTTGAGGAGATTCCACACAGATTTCCACAGTAGTTCTACCAGTCTACACTCCCATCAACAGTGGAGAAGTGTTTTTTTTCCCTCATAACTCCACAGGTATTTGTAATTGGTTGTGTTTTTGTTTTTGTTTTTGTTTTGTAATAGATATTCTTTCTGGAGTGAGATAGAATCTCAGCATTGTTTTAATTTAGAAATGACCAGTGATGATGAATGTTTTTCCTATATCTTAATTTCTACTTCTTTATCTGAGAAATGTCTATTCATTTCAGATATCCATTTTTGAATTAGGTCTTTAAATTTTGGGGGATCTGATTTTTTAAAAACTTTTTATGTAATCTAGATATTAGTCTTTTGTCTGAGGAACAACTGACAACATTTTTTCCTACTCTATTGGCTGTCTTTTCATTCTGCCAGGGCTTTCATTTGCTATGCAGAAGCATTTTAATAAGATGAGATTCAGGTTTTCAAATCTTTGTGGTGTTTCATGTGTGATCAGGATTTCCTTTGCAAGGTCTTTACCTCATCCTGTGTTTTCAAGTGAACGTGGATACTCCTGTGTTAAAGGTAACTGAATGTGCTTGGAGTTGTTTTTGCATATTCTAATTTGTTCCACTGATCCTTGGGGTGTTGTTGTTGTTGTTGTTGTTGTTGTTGTTAAACACAATTTCAAGTTAGGGATTGTGGTGCCCCTTCCCATGCCTTTATTGCCCAGAACTGCTTTTACTTCTTCAGGTATCTTTTGATTCTAAAGAATTTTTAGGATTGTTTTTTCATTCTATAAAGTATGGTATTGGTGTTTTGATCAAGATTGCATTAAATAGGTGTAGGAATTTTGGAAGTATGCTCATTTCCACTCTATTGGTTCTTCCTACCCAAGAACAAAGGTTGTCTTTCAATTTCCTGATATTCTTCTTTTCTTCCTTTTTCAGAGTCCTCCACTTTGCAGTGTAATTATTCTGCTTCCTTTGTTAGACTGATTCCTAGATATTTCTTTCTTTCTTCTTCTTTTTTTTTTATACTGTTGCGAAAAGGTGTGGTTTCCCTAAATTCTCTCTCCATGAGTTTGTTATTTGTGAATGGGAATGGTATTGATTTTCAAGTGTTGCTTTTGTATTCAACTCTGCTATTGAATTAGATTATTAAATCTAGAATTATTTTGATGGAATAATTGAGGTCTTCTGTGTAAAGTATCATATAATTTGCAAATAATTATAATTTAACCTCTTCCTTTCCTATACTTATTCATTTTGTTGCTTTCTTTTTTCTAGTTATTCTGGCTAATAGTTACTGAAAAATATTGAATAAGAGTACTGAGAGTGGTCATCATTGTCTCGTTCCAGATTTTAGAGTCAAAATTTTCAGTTTTTAACCAATCAGTATGATTATGGATACTGCTTTATCATGAATGACTTTTATCAGAATTGAGATAAACTCCTTCTATTCTAATTTCCTGTAAGAGTTTTTTTTTTTCATGAATTTGTATTGGACTTTGTCAAACAATTTTTCTGCACCCATTGAGATGTTCATGTGGTTTTAAACCTTGGGTCTGTTAATATAGTGGATTATGTTTACTGATTTATGTAAGGTGATCCTTTCCTGCATCCCTGGGATGAATTTTACTTTGTCTTGTTGTACAATCTTGATGATTTGCTACATTCTGTTTGTCAGTATCTTATTGAGGATTTATGTATCTATGTGCATTATGGAGTTTGGTCTATAATTCTCATTTTTTGTTGGATCTTCTCCTATTTTTGGTATCAAGGTAACACAAGCTCCTAGAAATGAATTTGGGGGTGGGTACTCCTTCCCTTTAACTTTCATTGAGGAGTCTGAGAAATAGTGGCATAAGTTCTCAGAATTTCTTGTACAATTTGGAAGTGAAATTATTAGGCCCTGGGCTTTTCTTTTTTGGTTGGTTTTTAATTACCTTTTCAATTTCACTGACTCATATTGGCTTATTTTGAATTTTTATGCCTTAATGATTCAGCTTTGGTAGTTCTTCTGTATATAAGAATCTGTCCATTTCTTCTGTTTTATATCTTATTAGAATACAGGCTTTCAATTTAAAGTGTTTATCATTTTCTAGATTTTTACATATGTATTGTGATTTTTCCCTTTTCATTACTAATTGCATGGATTGAATTCTTTTTTTTAAAGATAAGTTTGTTTAAGCATTTGCCAGTTTTATTTAATCTTTCAAAGAGCCAGGTGTTTGAAACATGGATTATTGTATTTACTTTTAGTTTGCATTTCATTAATTCCTGCTCAAATCTTTATAATTTTTTTCATTGTACAAGATTTTAGCTTGACTTGATCTTCCTTTTCTACAAGCCTGAAGTTCAACATTAGGTTATTTGAGCTCATTCTTTTTTTTAATGTTGGAAATCACCCCTCTAAATTTTCCTCATAGAATTGTTTTCATTGTATCCCATAAGTTCTAGTATGTTGTTTGGCATCATTGTTTAACTTCAGAAACTGTCTAATAGCTTCTTTAATTTCATCTGTGACCTACTAGTTGTTTGTGAGATTGCCATTTAAGTTCTATGTGCTTATGAAGTTCTTGTGTTTTCTTTTGTCATTAGTTTTCAACTTCATAGCACTATGGTCTGATAATATGCATATAATAATTTTATTCATTTAAATTTACTTAAGTATGTTCCATGAAACAGTACATGGTCCGTTTTGGAGAATGATCCATGTATAGCTCAGAAGAATGTATATTCTGTGATTGTGGGAATGAACATTCTATAGATATCTACTATGTCCTTTTGTTCAAAAGTTTGGTTCCGTTATGATATTTTGTTGTTCATGTTTCTTCTAGACACTCTGTCTACTTGTGATATTTGGATATTGAGATTTCTCACATTGTATCAGTATTTATTTCATTTTTCACTCATTCATAGGTATTTGGTGAATATACATTTATGATTGTTCTTTCCCTCTTGGATTGTTCCCTTTACAAGGACATAGTAACTTCTTTGTCTCTCCTAATCAGTCTTGGCTTGAAATCCAGTTTGTCTGCAAATGGAATAGTTACACCTGTTTTGGTCTGAGTTCTTGGCACATTGAGTACCATTTTCCATCCTTTGACTTTAATGTATCAATTTCTTTTAAATTAAGTGAGGCCATTTTTTGCAGCATATTATTGGCTGATTACAATGTGGTTCAAAACTTTGCCTACTGTAAAAGCTGGAAATTTTGGTAGTATACGGATTAGTGTTGATGATGATATTCAAAGCCTCTGGGGGATGAAAATTCCACGGTATAATTGACAGGTTAAACATATTCCTTCACACTGGGAGGCTTCAGAAAATTTTCCTTTTGTAATATCTTAAGAACCTTATATTTTTAAAGAACACTGGCATACTTAAAGAAATCTTATTGTTCTTTTCTATATACCAAATCTTACAGTAGGTATCATAGTCAATAAGTTATTTACCTTAGTTTTGTAACGTAATGGACATTAAACCAAAGCAGTGATTTGAATGATCTGACCCATGTAGACCTGTAGCATTGGCTATTTAATCATGAGTTTCGCAGAAATGAAACAGAGAGAAGTCGACCAAACTTTTACAGAATTTGTATAAGCAGAAAAATGCTATGGAAAATAGACAAATGCCTACCTCAAATTGTGAAAACAGAGAATTATGCCTCTTCAAACAATTATCAAATTTCAGCCTGTTTATAGACCAATAAGTACTTTAGAGAAGGAGGCCTGTTCCCATTTAAGAAGGATTTTGGTGCAACTTCAAAAAGTTATATTGCTAATCTTTGCTTGTTGTTCCCCCAAAGGAACTTACTGACTTTCTCAAGAGTAATTATACATTAGAGAAAAGAAATGATCAGACATCTCAGAGAATATTGGATACTATTCCTGAATTAACACTGTGGCAAACAGAGCCAAAATACTAGTGTTTCACATAAGACTAGGAACCTATGGAAATCAGGTGATCAATTGAATTTTAGATAAGGTCTGACTCACAGTGGGTCCACTGGGTCTCTGAATCTATCATGTGGTCATTTTCCCAGAATACATAATCTGATAGACATATTTGGGTTTTTTTGGTTTTGTTTTTTTTTTTTTTTTTTTTTTGGTACCAGGGATTGAAGTCATGACCTCATGCTTGCCAGGCAGGCGCTTAATTCACTGAGCTAAATCCCCAGCCCTGATAGACATATTTGATGCATGGAAGAATCAATACATTATTTTCCCAACCTGTGGAATGAGGAATATTAAAGTGGGAAAACAAAATGTAAGCCATCAGGGTTACCTCTACATTTGGAAAATAGTAAATTGAAAACAATATCACATCCCTAGATGTATTAGAACTATTCATTATATTATAAAGATTTAAAAACTTTCGTAGGTGGTGGTTCACACCACATCTCCATTTAACTCTCCTATGTGTCATGTTTAGGAGACAGACAGATCTTAGAGAAAGACAGTGGATTACTTTAAACTTAATTAAGTGTAACTCCAATTACAACTGCTTTACCATATGTGATTTCCTTGCTTGAGTAGATTAAAATATCTTGTGGCAACTAGTATGTAACTAATGATTTGGCAAATCATTTTTCTTCACAACTATCTATAAAGCTAACCAGAAGTAATTTGCATCCAGCCCGGAGTATACACCTCACTGTCTTACCTCAGGGGTGTAACAGTTCTCTAACCCTTTGTTACAGTTTCATTCGAGGGATTTTTATCATCTTTGTCTTCTATTCGGTTTAACAATGATCAATCACAGTGATGACATGGCTTTTATTAGAATGAATAAGTGAGAGAAGCAACCACTCTTGACTTGGTAAATGATTTGTTTGTCAGAGGATGGGAAAAAAAATCCAACTAAAATTTGTGGGTATTGTATCCCTGTGAAATTTCTGTAAGTCAAGTGGTATGGGGCACGCAGTAATATTCCTTCTAAGAGGAAGCTTAAGGCCCCTGACTAAAGCTGATATGACTGGTGAGAAAGAGATCTGAGATAGGCTCCTCTCCCCACCATCGATTGGGAGCTGCTATGACTGGTGAGAATGGGATCCAAGATGGGCTTCTCTCCCTGCCATTGAGACGGAGCTGCTGTGACTGTCAGGAAGGTGTCTGAGATGGACTCCAGTCCCTCTCATTGATCAGGAGCTGACTGGCAGGGAGGGATCTGAGACTGGCATCTGCTCTCTCCATTGATGGGACTCAGGGACTGCAGACCAGAGGGAAATCCAAGAGACTCAGTAGAACCTCAGCTAGAGTGCCTATGCTGGGCAGACAGGGCTAGGAGTGCAGAAAAATCCAAAGCAATAGTAGCAATATGGGTCAGCTGGTGATGTGTGGAAATTGATTAGGGACCATAGCCAGTGCAGGCTGGTAAAAGAAGCACCCATCTCTGCCACTGCACACATGCAGGCCACAATTGGGACCCTCATGTGGGGTTAGCCATCATGGGCTTGGAGAAGAAGCACCCAGCCCTATTCCTACATGCGTGCATGCCACCTCAGGACTCTGTTGTGAGTAGTGAGTGCTGGCCAGGAAAAGAAACAGCCAACCCTGCCCTCCATGAGCCCAATGGATGAAATCAGGGACCTGTAGCCAGCATGGACTGAGAGAAAAAGTCATCCACATCTCAGAGAAGCTGTGCATGCCTCCAGATGCCCACTCTGTGCCCCACCACTTAGGAACCTAGGTCAAGAGAAAACCATGTGCCTGACCCATTCCCCTATACCATGGATGGGTAGCTAATTTGGGAAGTGCCTGGGTCCCCAAAAATAACTTGTCAAGAGGAAACAAGGAAAATGTCAAGATGAAAGAGCAAAATGCAATCTGAGACCTCCAGCCCATACAGTGCAAATCCAGGAGAATTAGACATGGAATAAAATGAAAGTCACACACCTCAGATTTCTGGGATGATGACAACTGATGTAAAGAAACTACTTTATGAGGCTATAAAAGAAATCAGATCAGAAATAATATCTCAGGTAAAAGAAGAAATGACAGCAATAATAAAAGGATTGCTAGTGCATTTAAAGAAGACAGATTTTTTAAAAAGAGGAACAGGAAAATGAAGAAAATCTTTAATGAGAAATATATGGAAGAATTGCAATTCATGAAGCAGATTCAAAGAGATATCCAGAAACTAAAATCTTCATTGAAACCTAACAAAACCACTTTGAAGAAACTGAAGACAGACTCACACCTTGGAACAGGATAGCAGCAAGCAATTGAAAAGGAAAAATCTCTTAAAACAATAAGGAACCAGAAAATAATTCAACAACTGCATGGCAATGCAAAGAAAAATAATTTAAGACTGATAGATGTCAGCCAAAAAGCTGGAGTCAACACAAATGACATTAAAATGACATTCTGTTTTTCATAGCAGAAAACTTCCCAAGCATGAGAAAAGGACCTGACATACAGATAAGTGAGGCATATAAAACTCCATCTAGGCATAACCAAAATAAATCTACATCCAGACACATAATAAACACTCCAGAAATTCAGCACAAGAACAGAATATTAAAAGCTGTTAGAGAAAAGAAACAGATCACTTATAAATGAAAACTCATCAGCATCACAACAGACTTCTCAACACAAACCATCAAGTAAAGAAGAGGCTGGAGTGAAGTGTTCCAGGTGCTGAAAGAAAACAACTTGCAACCCAGATTGTTGCACCATGCAAAACTATCTTTCAAAATTATTGGAGAAGCAAGATGCTTCCATGATAAAGGACAATTCAAGGACCACCAATCCAGCCCTACAAAGAATACTAAAGGACATTCTAGAGCGATAACAATGATGACAGTTCCAGGAAGAGCAATAGAAAGGGATCAATGAGTGGGGCAGGAAATTGAATGCAGGGGAAAGTAGGGAGCTGAAAACAGGAAAATAGCGAAACAGTGCATGTTGGACATAACCATTAATAAAGATGGCCTCAATTTGCCAATAAAAAGAAACACAGGCAGAGTGAATAAAAAACAGGATCCACCAATATATGATCCACAAGAACAATTAAACTTGAAAGGAAATTCATAGATTAAAAGTCAAAGGAAAGAAGACAGTGCTCCGTATGACAGGGAACCGCGAAAAAGCAGAGGTAGCTTGCCCATCAACCACAGAATGGATAAGAAAGACACAGAATTTTTATACTATGAAAAGTTACTCAGCTATAAAAAAGAATAATCATGAAGCTTTCATAGGTAAATAGATGCAACTTGAGGTCATACTCATAGGTGAAATGATTCAAACTCGCATAGGTGAACATCATGTTATTTCCCTGGTATATAAAACTGGCACAGTTATGTTGTTTTGAAGACCCATATTGTTTTCATTGCTCTGTTTTGTTTGGCTTTATTCTGATTTGTTTCATTGGATTTTATTATATCTATCAGTATGGGAAGTTATTTAGAAGATAACAAGATATATTATGATAAGCAATGTTGATTTCCTATTATCTTGTTTGGAAGCCCTGTATTTTTTTCATTGTTTTATTTTGATTGATTTTATTCTGTTTTGTTTTGTTTGATTTTATTATGTCTGATAATATAGGCACCTACTTTGAAGATAACAAGAGGCATGATGGTAGCCATTGTTGATTTCCTATCATCTTGTTTTGAAGTTCTGTATTGTGTTCACTGTTCTGTTTTGATTGGCTGTACTCTGTTTTATTTTATTTTATTTTTTGTCTTTATTTTCTTTACAATAAAAATGATGATACTTAAATTGTTTGCTATATCCACTCCTACAACTAAAAAAGAGGCACAATGTGTAGTGGGCCTCTTTGTATTAAGGTGATATTAGTCACTTAAAGGCATTACTCTGGTCCTTGTACCAAGTGACTTAGAAAGCTTACAGTTTTATGTGGATGTAGAGAAATAGAAAGCAATGTAATATGTGCAGGCTGCTGGATAGATTACTCTGAACCTTGGCCCATTGATGAAGCATATCCAATGGTACTTGATGTGTCAGTTAAGAATACAGATACTGTTTGAAGCCCATGGTTCCTTCTCCTTCTATACTGCCTTCTGTCCCCCAGTACACAGTTAGGGGCTCAAATGAGGAATATTAGTAGAGAAAGAGAATAATAGGGTATCCTTTATATATGCATCCATATATTATGTAGGTACTACCAAAAACTGAATGCCTGAAGCTCTCTAGTCTCTTTCCAGAATATCCCTGAGAGACAGTGGTGAAGGGTAAACTTAATCAACAGATCTACAGGCAGTGAATCTGTTCATATATTTTGCTTTTTAAAAAGGTGATATGTATGACTATGCCAATTCACAGGCTCTAATCAATGGTTTTGCAGGCTGGACAGAGACTTTGAAGGGATAGGATTAGAAAATGGGTGACAAATATCTTTGGGAAAGACATATGTGGATATACATCTCCATACAGACAAAGGATGTGATGATAATTGTATCTCATATAAATGTTCACCAACGAGTGACCTGAATAGAAGACGACTTTAGTAATGGGATAGGATAACAGTTTATGTGGATAGTAGCCAAATTCTTTCCTCATCTTTGTCATTGCTGAATGACCTCATAAACAAAGTGACCATCAATGCAGAAGAGGTTAAGCATGCACTCAGAACATGAACTTCTATTCACGAAAGTGACCTGGCTACAGTCACTTTTGTATGGTGAATCTGCTATCAGCAGAGATCATCACTGAGTTCTTTGTGTAGTACCATTTGCAGGGTAAGCAGCCTGCAACCTGGTGGCAGGTTGAATACATTGGATTATCTCCATCATGAAAAGGGAAGTACTTTGTCATTACTAGAATGTTTCTTCTGAGTATGAATTTGTCTTCCCTAAACATAATGGTTCTGCCAAAACTGGCACCTGTGCACTTACAGAATTCTCACTCTCAGTCATAGTATTCTACACATCAGTGCTTCTGACCAAGGAATGCATTTTACAGTGAGTGAGGTGAAACAATAGGCTCATGCTTATGAAATTCACTGGTCTTACCATGTCCCTCATCATTCCACAGAAGTGAGGTCACTGCTGTAATGTTCCCTGATTATGTAGTTCAGAAGCCATTCTAAATGGTTTGAACCAGGAATTTGGAAAACTTAGGAGATGCTTGTTGGAGAAACAACCCTAGAATTTTATAATCTGAGCTTTATGGGAGATTCTAGTCTGAGCTCAGAAGATCAGTAGGCTGAGAAGGCAGAGGGTAAAAATCAAGCTCAGAAGGATCCAGATGGGACTCATATGATAAGTGTTACATGTATTATGCTTAAGCAGAAAATTTGTCTATATGTTTCTCATATGATGACACTTTGCAGAAAGCAGAGATTGTATGTATGTATGTATGTATGTATGTATGTATGTATGTATGTATGTATTGAGTCACAGTCTTGCTAGGTAGTTCAGGCTGAACTTAAATTCATTATGTAGCTGAGGTTATCCTCAAACTCATGGTAATCCTCCTTCTCAGTGTCCAGAATACAGGCATGCACTACCATGCCTGGTTGCAGTAGACTAAGATTAAGGGTGATGGACTAGTTAACTGGGCAGAAAAAATTTCAGGTTAGCATAAAATTCAAGCTGTAGCATGGGTTCTGTTGGGATCTTTTCATAATCTATAGCAAAAGGCACTGTTGAATGATTTTAAATACCTCAAATTTCTTAAGAAAGATACCTCCTATAAAGTTGGGGCAAAGGAGAGCTTGGTTTTTGAAAAAGATTCACATTAAAAATAAATCAAATACTTTGAATCTTTGAAATCGAAAAAATGACTTGAAGGCATATGAAGAATCAGAGGGAACCCACCCTTGATAGACGGAATGTTTCAAAAGTGAAAGACATTGCCTTGAGAAGGGAGTCACAGGCACCCTGCTTAATAAAAGGTTTAGAAGAAATCATTATTCTGAGGTTGTTTTCCCATTCTTTAGCCATCCAGATACTTCAAGGGTTCTGCAGCCAGAAGCGCCAAAGTGCCTGTATACTGCTGGAGCTAGCAGCAGATCTTGGCATTATCTACTTGGTGCTAGTTTTACCGACATGCAGAATCCAAGAGTTGTGGGGTCAGGAGGGCTTCCACCAAGATAGCAGAAGAAGGTTAGGAGGTCAGGGATTTGTACCTGAGAGGGAAGTATGGGAACCTACAAGACTGAAGCCGAAAGTGCAGTTATGACCTCAAGAAGTTGGAGATGTGGGACATGTGTAGAATCTGAAGAAAGTAACAAGGAATGAAGAAAGCAAGTCAGTAGAGAAGCCATCAGTACTAAAACCACCAGCAATTCTGGAGAGGCAAATCTACCCAAGATGTATATCACATCTAGCTACATCTTTCCCTAGGTAATGGACATAAAATTATGGCATTTAATATTTTCCCTTCTGGACTTCACTTTTTCTTTAGTCTGAATGTGTTCTATCCCCCTTTGCCACTCTTTTGAAATGGGAATGTTTATCATGTGTCATTGAATTTCAATAGTGTTTAACTTCATCATGACTTTTACAGTGGTTCACAGCTAGGAGTTTCTCTTGTCTCAGAGAAGACTTTGGACTTAGACTTTTTAGCATTGCTGAAACTGTTAGGATTTTGGCAACGTATAGAGATAAATTAAATGTAGTTTGCCTAAAAAGATACATGTTAGTATTCTGGGGAACAGGAACAGAATGTTATTATTTGTGTTATAGTTTGTTTCCTTCCAAAGGAGACTGAACTATGAGGTCTCAAAGAAAGACTTTAGTGTCAACAAGTTTCATCACAAAGGATGTCTTGTGGTCTTCACTATTACCTTAAAAATTGTATCATTTTTCATCTTATGAGAAACTATCTTAGTTTACCTTAAAAAACAAATTTTGAAGGTGAAAAGCACAAGACAACCACCAGGAATGCAAGGTATTGGCTTATCTGTCTCTATTCTGAGAATGAGGCCAGAACATTGAAGGAACATGTCACTACACAGTTGCTGTTTTCAGAATTTAGCCTAATGGAGACATTCAAATTCTTATCAAGAAAGACTGATTTAAGGACAAGTGAAGTAACTATGGACACTCTCATTATAGAATATAACCAAAACCAAAATTTCTGTAATAATTTAATGAGTAGTGTTTATAGGTATGTATTTAATCATAGTAATAATTAATGCTAATTAAATTAGTCACATTTTCATTGCTGTACAGAATACCTGAAACTCACAAATTAAAAGAGGAAAGGTTTAATGTGGTTCATGATTTTGGGGAATTCATGATTGACTGGTCCTAGGCAAAAATGTGATAGCTGAAGTTCGTAGTGGAGAAAAGACGCTCAACTTCTGGCAGCCAGGAAACACAGAGAAGAGAGGAAACAGTAAAAGAACAGACCCTTCTAGCTCGTGTCCTCAGCGACTCATCTCTTCAAACCAGGCCCCACCTTCTAAAAGCACATTCAGCTATGAACTCATTGATGGATCAACCCACCAATGAGTATTTTGCCCCATGACCCAATCACCCTCCAAAAACTCCACCTCTGATCACATGCAAGTTTTGGTACAGTTTAGATCTAAGCAGTGTAAGTGTGATGGAATGCTGCTTCTAGTTACTAGACATTCTTTTGAATTCCTTCTATTCAATGAACACTTCAACCCTCAACACTTGATTATATAAGAAATGGAAAAAATGAAATCTTTAATATACAGAAACACACATCTGAAATAAGAGGTAGAATAGAGCAGAATCCAAAAAAATTTGTTTACAAAATTCTAACTTTAAAATAATGAAATGGAAAAATAACAACACAACTAACATGATTTAGGATATTTGGCTTCAATTAAAACCAACTTATTTACTTGAGTTTGTATGAATATTATTTAACTTCCATTATATAATTTCTTCAATCTTTTCAACTAAAAGTTTAGTCATTTTTACCAGTGGAGCTTGAAAAACAAATCCCTATTTTGATGAATAATCATTTTGCTTTCAGCATCTAAAATCTATTACTAGAAACATACCTTCTGCTAGACAGATAAATCTTACTACTTTTTTCCACAATGCCTTAGGGCATGATAGACATTTTGATTGTTATTATTTCTTATTGTGTTTATTTCTAGAATTTTCTGATTCTTTGAGGTTACCATCCTTGTCATTAGCTAGAAGCTACAATATACATTTTGCATTTAAATCCTGATGTTTTTCTCATGCATACAAATATTTTACTGCTTTCAAATAACAATAGAACCTGTTCACATTTTTAGTAGAAAGACCCATGTTACTAGCATTCTATTATTTTTCAAAAAGATCAAAGTTTAAGTCATAAATTTTTTAATTAAATTATTGTTTTTGAAGAAATATTTATAGTATAAGATATGTGACATGCTTTTGTAAGATTAATGAGACTTACCAATTTTTCAAGTTTTCTTCATATGTAGACTTATAGCTTTACTTTGATTATTGCCTAAATTATTTTTCAAAGCAGAAGCATTTCTTTTTCTTTACTTTAAACAGGATAAAACAGAATAAAACCAATCAAAACAAGCCAGTGTAAAAGATACAGGACTTCAAAACATTATGAAATCAACAATAGTTACCATAATGCTTCTTAATGTCTTCAATACAGTTGCAGGTAACTTCAGACACAGTAAAAATCAAAGAGAACAAAACAGAATAGAAACAATAAACACAGAACAATGAATACAGTAAAGGGCTTCAAAACAAACTTATAATCAATCCAAAATTGCCACTATAACATATCTTTCTGTCTTTGAAATAACTCCTCTTTGTTAAAAATAATGGATAAAACAGAATTAAACTGATCAAAACAAACCAGTGTAAAAGATACAGGATTTTGAAACATTACAAAATCAACAATAGTTACTATAATGCCTCTTGATGTCAAAGCAGAAGTAATTTCTAAATTTCACACTTAAATTTATGATGAGTGAAAGCATATTTAAATTGTCCCAACACATGCAATAAACTTAACATGAGGATTAGGTTGTAAAAGTTTCTCTGTTCCCATCATTAGAACTAAAATTTAAGAAATAATATAGAATTTTACAAAAAGCTATAAAATATCATATATTAAGCAATATATATTCACTGCCTACTTATAAAAGTGAAAATAAGAAGCCATAAATGATATTTTGTAGCATAGATGCAAATACTATTATACCAAATAATTCATTCATCCAGGTTTAAGAAATTAAACAAAATCCTTTTAAAATGCCGCTATTAACAAAACAACTATACAATTTATCATTTATTTTAAGAAACTGTGAAATGTTCCAGTGTGATAGTTCAGGAATTCTGAAAAGATTTGTTAAAAATAAATCTTTTGAAAAAGTTCACAAAGGAGATCTCTGAAGTTAAAAACCTGTATTTGACTAGGATATATTTGACATTCTTCATTGCCCTTCATGATTTTATAAAAGGGAACATATAATCTGGTCAAGAAAGGATCACCACTTTCGCATTTCCTATAAATTCATTCCTCACTCTTAAAAAATTATTAATGATTATGAGATCTCTTTTAAGATTGTGATTTAGACCAAATTTCCTGCTAAGAACATCTGGAAAATTTATGCAAAATCACCTAGATAAAAACATTTTTAAAACAATAGCATTGTAAACAATAACCAGGACAGGCCCACAGAGGCTCGTATAGGGCTGTTTCCAAGTATTTTCTGACTCAGAAGGAAGCATTAGAAAAAATAAGAAGTTAAAGAAAGAAAGAAAAAAAACCTTTAACAGTTTTGCTGCTTCAGTGGCCAGAAATCAAAGACAGTAAACTGGTGAAATCATCCTGATTTCTGAAAAGTATGATCAATCAGTAGAGTGATCTTGTAAGAAGTGAGACACAACCCTAAATCTACACACTCCCTGTAATGCAATTAAATCAATCTCAGATTGCTAGTATCTAAAAATGTCTAACAAAGTAAACACATATTATTTTGAGAGAAAATAACTTCACATAAGACTTTAATATTTTATAAACAATTTTGCTCATATAATATATAGCACATAATATTAAAAAAATCCAAGGAAGAAGATACTATAATATAATCTATAAGAATCAATAGAAATAAATTCAAAGTCACAGATATATATATTTATCATATAAACCAAATTAAATAGAATCTTGAATTCCCATGACATATTTGAAACACACTTACATAAAAATTATTCATTGTTCTAAAATTACATGTGATACTCTTTGAATTTCAAATTCAACTAGTCATTCTGAATTTTACTTAGTAACATTACTCAGAGGAGACCTAAATATTAGACTTTTCTGAACCAGGTTTTAAAATAACCACAAAAAAATAGTCAAGGAGTTGAGGTACAGACAAGGGAGAAAGGATTCTATGCAGGCAGCAGTTACAGGTTTTTGCAGTGACAACCATCAGGACAGTTATGATTCTTATGATGAGACAGGCCAGAGACAGCACAGAAGAGACCTTTGGACATATATCGGCTACAGAAAGCAAAATGAAACTATTTAATTTGGAAAAAGAAAGGATCTGAACAGTGAATTTTTTTCTTTCCAGTGGAGCACAAATCTCCAGGAGGACCACATGAGTCACACAGAACATCAGCTATCCAAGGTTCATTTTTCAGAAATCCTTAGTGTTAACTTTAGCTTTCCTTGTCATATCTTCCTTCTTGATTCATTTTTGTAACTTCTGCGAAAACGTTTTTTCTTCTACGTTTTTAAAATAATGTAAAAATTAGCTGAGAACTACCAAATTTGTACTTAAATATTTTTGTGACTGTACATTTTTTTGATTCCAATTTTTTATTCCTTTTACCAGAATTGCTATATAATATTCACAACTACATTGAATTAGGATTTATAAAATTCCAAATAATTCATTTCAAATGAGGATAGTATTAACATTATCTTTTGCTGAGATCTTTGACATTTGCTATGAAAAGGGCAAACACCAATTCAGATAATCATGCTTAGAGAGAAAGTTCCTTTATCCTAGAATTGAATATTTTTTCCTCTTCTACTCATTTCTCTTACAGAATGCAGAAAGAGAATGAAGTAAAAACTAAATTATCTAAGTTATATTATTCTAAGCACTGTTACTGACATTTCACAGGTAATTTGAGACATTACCTACGAAACCTTTACAAGAACCTACACAAGAAAAGCATTATTTATCCTGCTACTTTCCCATTATATAGTTCATTGTTGGGCATTTTCCATTGACAATAAGCTAAAGTCAATTATTTGAAGAAATGATCAGAAAATCAGTGAAGTTTCAGCTAAAACAAAGTTTAAAACATCATATAAAAGTAATGCAAAGACATACATAATATATAGAGTCTGCCCCCAAAATGGGTACATTAGGAAAATAAAAATTTGTATAAATATTTTATTATTTAATTTATTGAGACAACATGAGATTAATATAAGTTAATTTTTGCCTCTCCAATTACACGGTGCTCAAAGCGGTGGTCATTAGCTTCCGTTTATTAGTTCCTCAAACTGTTGCTGTGTATGTACAGTTTTTGGTGGACTCTGTGTAAGGAAAAGGAAATTTTGAAGTGTTCTTTAGTAATCTTTACTTAACACTATATCTTAAAAGCTAATCTTTATTATTTTAGCAGTTTGCTTGGCCACTACTGAGCTAGTAAGGAAAATTACATTTTTCCACGTTGTTATGATTCATAATGTTAATGTTCCATTGATTTATTTATGAATATATTAGTAAATTTATTCATATATTTACAAGAATCTTTTATCCTTACTGTCTCTTCAGAAGTTTACATACAGTATATGATATTTTCTATCTCACAGAAGAGGAATCTGAAACCAAAACAGCTAAAGTTATAAACTCAAGGTCATTCTCAAACGTAGATGTGCAGGCAGCAGTTAAGACGGACGTCATTTAAGAGCAAGTTCAAATTTTTTGGCACAGTATTTATCTTATTCTACTGAAAACTTTATATTTCACAGCTGAAGCTCTCTGATGGTATTTATTTTAAATCAATGTTATTAAAAAAGGAAAAAAGACAACTTTTTAGCTTTCAATATGTCAGCTCTATTTTAAATGATTTACATATTTGAGTCTTTTAATCATTACACAATAGTGAAAAGAGGATACTTTTATTAAACCTGTCTCCAAATAGAGAACTTAAGACTTCAAAAAATTTCAGTCTATAGACAGAGTATTAAACTAGCACTCTCTGTAGACCTGACTTAGTTGTAATCACTGATCTCCAAGTAAGACCACACTACCTTTATCTCTTCCTCCAGCTGCCCAGATGCATCTCAGACAAACACCTATGGAAGAGGGAAAGATCTGGAACAACTTTAGCCAAAACATTTTTTTCTGTGCTTCGGAATCACACTGCAAAGTTCAAAGAGCCACGTTGCTCCAAAAGAAAGGGAAGAAATTGACCATGCTGATCAATAAGGCTGTTTTCCTTAATCAGTGCCTACAGAGTAAGTCCCTGCCTGTGTTGCCATCATCATAGGGCTCCGGACTTCCTCATCTTTAACTCAAAGCTCAACAAGCCTGCATAAAAAGGTTTTTTAAACCCTTTTCTCTCTAATGACCACATAGCCAGAAAGGAATCCTCACCAACCCACATCGCATTGTATTTTCAGCATAATTTCTCAATACAAATATTAAAATTTGCATCTGAGCATCAGTACAGTGAAGAATGCTTGATGAGGGTTAATTATAAAAAGCTGTACTGCACAGCTACTGAAAAGAATATCACCTGCTATCTGTCAAGGAACCATTTTAATCTACAGAAATAAGCAAATATCACAGGTGACCATCCTGAAGAAACCACTGCACTTACAAGGGTAATGACTTGGTCCCTCTGCTTGCGAATGTGGCTAGAATTTTGAAGGCATGTGAGATCAGCCAGTTACCGGTTCTCTGCCACATACTGCTCCTGGGCATTTCTATTCTACTTTCTGTCATGCATTTGTATTTTCTATCATGCATTATTTGTTGATAAGAAAAATTCTTCTGTCTTTATCATTCATTTCTTTAAAGTAAAATTCAAGGAAAAGTTAAGTAAGAACAATGGTATTATAACTTTTCTTCTACATAGCTACTTAGCTCTTTTACTGCAGCTGTTGTGCTTCATTTTGAGAAATAAGTTATAGATGAGACTTTGATGGAACATAAGAACTCTTTTAAGCCTTGTTAAATAAGTTTTTAAAAGAAGGAATAGATTTCTAGGAGTCTATAGCAAGCAAATGTCAATTTTCTGACTGTAGGAAAGACTTCAAGACATTTTGGGCTATGTGCACTAACTGATTTTGACATTGAATCTCTACTATGCTTCAATTTGAATATAGCAATTGATGCATTGTGATTATTATTTTTTTGTACTATATATCAAACTTAGGATCTTGAGGTGTCAGGCAGGCTCTTATGGCACTGAGCTATACACCTGGCTCTGCATTGGGGTTATTGAACTTATTGTCAATTTTAGACAAACTTTTAAATATAAACATATTTAGGTTTTGTTCTTTCTAAATAATTTCTGAGAATATTGTAAAGTGTCTACATAAGCTATGGCTTTGGAGCGAGGCCTCAAAATGTGTATTATTTATGTCAACATACTACAAAATTATTTATGAAGATGTAACTACTGGGAATAGGCATGCAAAATTTGCACAAGTACCTGGTGGAGAAATGTGTTTTCTAATATCATTTAAATAGTGACATTGATCATTTGCCAACAAGTCCGTGTGCTGATATTGTCTGATGGCAGTAACTATGAGTGAATTGTGAACAGGGGCATACATATCATAAAGCATGTGCCTCAGAACCCAACCTAATGTCAATGTTGATCCCCAGGTGTTTGTTTTCTCAGTGCTATTGTATTATATCTCCCTTTAAAAATGCAATTCCTATTTGCAACAAATCTTCAGTGGAATCAGAGAAAGAATTGAAAATTTATTCATATTTTATAGAAAAGATTGAAAGGAACTTTTATCTAACATTATAAAAATCAAGTTTTTTTTTTAAAAGGGGTAAAATTAAATACAATGAAACAGAACAGAACGGGACACAAGAAAGCATAAATTTCAAAGCTAGACAACCAGAGATCTTCAATATCTGTCATATTATCTCTTGTTTTCTTCTAAATGGTTGTCCATATCTTTGCATATGGGGAGTTCATACTAAATAACATAGCCAATCTTTTCACAAGATGTCCAGTTCACTGGCTCCCACTTGCTAAGCAGGGGGCGGGTGATGACACAGGATGGGGGAACAGGACGACATGAGAAGTTTGATTCTCAGCCCGAGCACTGGCAGGCTCACAGCCGCCCCCCAGAGAGGGGAGGAGTTCCTTGTTCTCTTGGCACCCAGAGTCAACCACATGGTGCAGGTCCCGAGGCGCCAGGGTCTCTCTCCTGTAGCCAGCCAAAAGTCTGCCACACTCACCTACTATTTCTGTCTGATGAATTGACCATTACATTTTCAAAGTTCTGAAATGTACATCAGACCATAGAAAGAATTCTCTTTAGGCTCTTGTTTGAAACCAGCAGCTACAGCAATCGGCTGGCCTTGCTTCAGGGCCACAAAAATCAAGTTTTATGAAGTAAAGAAAATGAGTAAGGAAATAAGATTGATTACTATGTGACACAATTGTAAGACAAATTTTGATTCACAAATATGCCACTGGATCAAACTACTTTGTTCTTTATATCGTCAATTTTACTTGGGATTTGTTATTATTAATTTTTGAAATACTAAATTTTTACAATCTTAAAACAAGTGTCAGCAGTCTAATAATTTAGCTTTATAATATTTGAAGTCTTTTCATACATACAGATTAATATAATTAAATAATTAATATAGTTACTCTAGTCATTCCCATCCAATTTATATTTATTGATGTAGGACATATCATGTATGACATACCACTCCAGATTCTAGAAATCTGACTAGGAATGAAATAGAAAATTCCAAGTTTATGTTTTAATAAAGGAAGACTGGTAATAGACAAAGCAACAACATAGAAAATATTTTAAAACAACATAACAGATGATCATAAAGTACAAAAAATAGACATGCTTGATGCAATAAAACAGCTGAGTACAAGTAGAAACTGGGTTATGAGATATTATCTTTCTGAGAAAGTAGGGCATATATTCTTATTTGCAACCGAAGTCATTCCCCTAACATTTATTTTCTGAAAGAGTATTGATTGTTTTGTTTACTATCTCTGGACATACTGAAATTACCACAAAGTAACTGAAGAAAAATGTAAGAAGAATGAGGCGAGGTACTGAATGAGTATCTTGATCTTACTGGTCTGCTTAATAAAATAATATCTTAACAGGCTTCCTTCTAGAATTCTTAAACCAATTACAAAATTTTTCTTAAAAGTGATTTTCATTTATTGCACCACAAAATTCTTACAGGTAAAAAATTGGGATTTAATTTAGAAATAGTAAAGAGGAGCCATCATCAGGAGGCCAGTTAGACCAAGCTTAGAAAGAAATGCATTCCACACGGAGACAGATGACTCTAATGAGCTTTCTGAAAATGGAATTAGTGTGTTTAGACTCAAAAGTAAGAGTGAGTGCTCGCTTCACTCTTAGTATCACACATACTAAAACTGGAATGACACAGAGAAGACTGATGTGGTCCCTTTGCAAGGATGATATGCAAATTCATGAAGTGTTCCATATTTTTAAATGTATTTTTGTATACTTAAAGTAAGAGTGAAAGTTAACAAAGATGAGATTAGAGATACATCAGGATTATGTGATATGGAGCTCTGTTAGTTAGTGTAAAGTATTTGACTATTTTAAGAGAATTGAAGCCAGTAAATGCTCTCATCTGGGGAATTATAGTGTTTAAAATTTAAAGACATCACACTGACTCTGATGTGCAAAGAGAAGAGAAGCATAAGTGAGAACATGTTGAACCATTAGAAAAGTATTACAGAGGTTCGGGAGTAGACAGTGGTATTATTCGTTTTATAAAAACACTGGAGAAGGACAAAATAGAAATGGCATGATATATACTTTCATGGATGTAAAAGACCTAATATTAGATCACATACATGAGAGAAAGATTGAAGGATAACCCTTTGGTTCTTTGGTTGACCTTTTAATGAAACAAGATTTAAATGTTGGGAAGGGAATCTAGTGATGAGGGGAGACAAGAGGACAGAAAGCGGAATGGAAGTAAATGGCTAAAATATGTTGCGAATATATACCAGTTCTCTAACGTGAATGTAATATTATGTATCTCAAACATTGTACTGATGGAAATCTTTAAGAAGTGGAGCATATGGACATTGCAAAAAGTATACACATTGAGCATGAAAGAATTTGTTGTATAATGCAAAAATTTTAACATACAAAATATTGTTGTTAAATGTCTACTATAAATCCATTTTGTATCACTAATTAGGTATGATAAATATGTATGAGAGCGTAAAATACTAGTGAATTTGAAAGATATTAATAAAAAACAACTCTTGAAATATATTAAACAGCCTAAAGGAGTGTACAAGAATCTACAAGTATCTAAGGTAGTAAGTGCGTATTTCTAGGTATCTTTTGCTCGATATCTAAACTGGAAATTTCATTAACATCATGTTTGTTTTACTTCTTCACTGCCCTCATAGTACTAAGAAATCTGCAAAGCATGCAATGATAGCCCAGAATATTCACAAAGATTTAAAAGATAATGTTTATATCTTTAACCATTGCATAACTTTCAGTAGCAGTATAAAACAATTTCTGAATACAACTTCCTTGTAAATGGTTCCTTGCTCTTTTGCAAAGGAATCATGTGGAGAAGCGTGACCTCTCCTTCATGTGGCAACTATCTCAGAGCAGTTGCTGCTCTCAGGCATAATTTCTCTATCTAGAAAGCTAGGTAAATGAATTATGACCAAAGACCAAGTAAAACAGTATGCAATGTAAGTATTTGAATAAAATGAGACATAATTAAGCTTTAAATCTTAATCATGACATTTCCCTCGCAGAGGTCTATATTCAAGTTTAACTCTGTGGTTAAATGCGTTTCAAGTAAAGCTGTGACACTGTGTCTTCCCATCCACTGAGACCAGAACCATAAGCACAGCTGTCCTTCAAAGCAGAGTGCAGTCAAATATGTAAATAATCCTTTGCATTGAGAGTGGACATGCAAGTGACAAGATCCTCTGATCAATGGGCAATTGAAATGTTGGCAAGTTGACTGATGTTTTTCATCCTTTTGCTTGATATCCAGCAATACACACACAAAATTAATACATATATTCATACATGGCAGCATAATATTTGTACATACTGGATATACAAAGACACACACACATATATACACCCATATATGGGTACATTAATATATATGCCAGATATATACATATATATGTATCCAATATATGCATGTATACATATAACTTACATATATTACTTTGTTTATTTATTCATTAGAATAAAACATTTATGCTCAATTTAAAACTAGCTTCTACATACCATTACATTACACCACACACACACACACACACTCACACACACACACACAAGCAATATATAAATGTCTACATAGCTTACTTGTTGGTTTTAGTAGAAAAAGGTCTAAAGTTAATCAGCTCTGCCCTCATTACCACAGGTTGTAGAAATCATTACAGTTTGCTGCAGGGGAAAGGGGATATTTTTTCCATCCAAGAAAATAAACATCGAAGAAAGAAAAATCTTAACATTGCTATGTAATGGTATGCAGAGACTAAACTTAAATTGTACAGAAGTATTTTAGTTTCAATCAAGAAATGAACAAAGTAAAACATTCATGAGTAAAATTATTAATTTCCTTGATATTTCAAAACTACAAATTTTTGTCACTATTTCAAATTTATAGCCTTATTATTCTCTATGTCTTACTTTTATCTTAACATTTATACTCACTCCTTCATACGTTACCACAAAATATATTTATACTCACTTATACGTTACCACAAAATATATTACAAAACACATACTTTGTAAGACTTTTAGACAAGCTCCAATGCCTGAAGCTCTGAACTCCATTTGGTAGATGTATAATGGGATGCTTTAATTTTTAACCTGAAGGAGCTCAACCAAAGATTCAAAATGCTATGGGGATTAATCTATTGTTGAAATGTGCTTTTTAGACAGATCCATTTAAGAATACTAGTGATTAATAGCTGCAGGAATTTTTTTGTTTTGCCAGTCATGGCAAAGCACGAGGCTATTTTTGCTTTTGAACCATCTTATCAGAAAAATCAACATTCATGAAATTCTAGTCTTGCTATTCTTAAAACTTTTTTCCTCCACTTAAAGATAATATCAAGTTAATGCTTGCAATGAACGCTTTTCTAATTCATTTAGTTATCCCATGGAACAACATGAAGATAACCAGGTAAACATGATTTCAGAAGTTTTAAGATAAATGATTTAGTTAAGAGGTAGAAATATGAGTATTCTGATCATACATGAATATTAACACATGAATCTTGGATTAGTCACATTTCATTGGATTTGGGGCTGCAAGATACATCTGTGACTTGGTTTTGTATTTGTTTTATGTTATAACTTCAGCAAGTTTAGTCTATGATTTTTCTTTATTTTCTTTTTTGTCCTTTCTCTTCCTCTCTTCTCTCATATTCTAATCAGGACCACTGACAATGAGATCAGTGGTAATGATTTTTGGTAATGATAAATGTTACAGGGCAAAATATAACAGGGAATGTGATTGGCAGTGCTGGAAAGGAATAATTCCTATTTATTCTGGGAACTCAAGGAAGCCTTTACTTATCACAAAGTGAAAAATGTAAAAGACACAAGAAGAATCAATGAAACAAATTTTTGGAGTCAGATATTGATGCGTTCAAGACAAAGTGGGAGAAGCTCTGGCTTAATGAGGACTTTCAAAGTGTATAAGCAGATGTTTTCAATGAGTTAGAGATGTGACAGCCTGGGTATAAAGCCATGTGGAGTCATGTAGGTCATTGTGATGACTTTGGGTTATCCGATTCAGATTTAAGACCGTAGAAAAATTTTGCCCCCAAAAAATAAAAACATTTTAAGTGAATCACTCCGTCCTCTACACTTAGAACATCCTTTGTGGAGGATGACAAACAATGTGAAATATCATGATGGTCAGTAGAAACAGTCATGGTGGTGAAATTTTATTGACTTGTGTTTTCATTTATAAAGTATTTCTTCTCAGTTTATTTCTAAATAATTTTTATATTTAAAAAAACTTAGCGGAAAGTACAAACATCTCCGAGTTGCTCTAACTTTCCAAACCCTGAGAGTTTCCTTTATTACTCAGATGATACATCAGTTATAAAATGTTACTATAAAATAATTCACATTCTGTTCTCAAGTCTCAGTGATTTTTAAAATGTGATATGTAATGTATACACTCTTGCAATTTACCAGCCTGATGGGCAAAAAATTCTTAGAAAACCAACTATTTTTACATATCCCTTCCTCTGATTCCCTGGAAATAACTTATCTCTTAATTGTTCCTAGAGTTTTGTCATTTCTAGGTAGTTTTTTAAAATTTTAACCAATGTTACAGGTATGTAATGATGTCTTACTTGGTTTTGATGTACAAATCCCTAATGACATAAAATGTTGAGCATTTTTCTTTATAATTAATAGCCATGTGTATCCCCTTTGGGTGAGCTGTCTGATTTATTGCTTTTGTCTTTTTTAAAGTTGGTTGTGATTGATTATTTTTGGGCACTTAATCTGAAGCAGTGCAGAAAAAATGAAAGAGATAAGAAGGAAAAAAGGAGGAGGCCTTTAATGTGGGCACGGGAGAGCTGCTCAGGGCAGGGGGACAGAGGCTCTCAAAGGAGAACAAAGCAGTGGCACTACTTTTATCAGTTTCGGCTGGGGGAGGAGATTGGGAAGTGGGCAAAACGACATATAAACCACTGATTTGAAGGAGCGTCTGCCTGTGTAAAACAGGAGACAGAAAGGTTTACTGGATGCTAGAGGTGGACTTGGGTGGTTGTGGAGTCTTGAGATTGAAAAGGGCTCAATGCAGGCACAAAAAGGGAGCTGGAGGTTTATCTCTGGAATGAGAAGGAGAACGTAGGAGTTATCTCTTGGAGAGATAAGTTGTTTTTCTGGGTGTGGTACCAAGTTGGGAGGATGTAGCTAAACCCTAGGTTAGCAGGACCTATCAGATTTATTTTCTTCTCATTAAATTTTTCAGTTGTTTTACTGGTACATATTTGCAGCACATAATGTTTATATATGTTTTAAGATTAGATATATGTACTTAACATACCTAGATTATCTTTATTTCACTCCCACTGTTTATTCTCCTCTTACCTCCATCTCTAGATCCTCTGCCTTCATTTTCATTTAGTTTTTCATGTTTGTAACACATGATGGTTACATTTATTGGGGGTGGTTGATATATATACATGACTTATCTTAAATCATGTTTCACCACCCCACACACTCCTTTATCTCTTACCCCCTTTCTCATTTGAAAAAGAGCTACCTTCTTTCAATCTTTTTATCAATCTTTCATTTTAATCTTTATACTTTGAATTTTTCATATGACAGAGATTCTGCGGTATTTAAGTGTGTGTGATTTATTTCATTTAATATTATGTTTATACCATGCATTCATTTTTCTAAAATTGTCTGAATTATATATTTTTTTTCTGTTTCATTATATGCAAATAGCACATATACTTTATCCATGTTTTTGCTGATGGATATAAAGGCTGCTTCTAAGAATCAACTATTCTGAGTTGTGTGTTATAAACATAGGCATGCATGAATCATTGTAATATGATGTACTTAACTCTTGTGGGCATAATGCATAGAAGAAAAACACCTGGGCCAATTTTCAGCTTTTTTAGAAATCTACATATTGTTTTCCACAATGTTTGTACTCATTTAAGTTTCCACCTGCAGTGTAGGAAGGTTCATTTTCACTGCAATATCACCAACATTTGTTAGTATTTGTTTTCGTGAGCATAGAAATTCTTTCTGGAGTAAGAGGAACTCTCAGTGTTGTTTTAATTTATACTTCTCCAGTGAGAGTGGAAAGTTGAACATTTTTTATCTACTTATTGCCCATTTGTATTTCTTTCTTTGAGAAGTATCTATTCATTTCAGTTTTCCATTGTTGAATTCCTCTTTTATATTGGTGATCTCAATTTCTTAGTTCTGTACATATTATAGATATTAGGCCTTTGAGGACTAGCTCGCAATCTTTTTATAATCTATAAATTGTCTTTACTCTGTAGGTTCTTTCCTTTGCTGTGTGGAAGCTTTTCCTCCCTGTAAATATAGGAGAATTTTGAATCATAGATATTTATGCGAGATATTCCTATCTGTGTCACCACTGAATATATTTTCAGTTGCAATTATTTTTGTAGATTTTTTGTATAGGTTAGAGACATTTCCTCCTATTTCAAGTTTGCTGAGAATTTTTATCCTGAATGCTTTTGTAAAATGTCTTTTGTCTTGATTTATTATTTAATCATACTAATTTTCTTCTTCAATTATGAATGTGTTCCAATACATTAGTTAATTTCTGAATGTTTAGCTAGTTTTACACAACTGAAATAAATCCCTTGGTCATCATGTATAATCCCTAATATACATTTTTAGAGTTTATTTGCTGATAGTTTGTTAAGAAATTTTGAATATGTGCTAGTGGAAGATAATAGTTTTGTGAGAAGTTTTTTGTTTGTTTTATTTTGTATTCTTTTACAGTATTTATTTGTTGTTATGCTTTATACATTGTGTCCATTTAAGAAGTCTAGAAGTTTAACTAAGTTACTCAGTAGCTCTACATACTGAGGTATAGAGGACAACCCCTACCGTTCTAGGATATTGTTCATTGTGACAATTTGAGAAGTCAGAAGTTTAGGCGATTCAGCAGAGGGCCAGGGTCCCTAGTTTGTAACATCCTCAGCCTGTGCAAGACCAGGGCATGCAGATGGTGTGAGCGCTACACCCACCTCGAGAGTACCTGCATATAATAAAAGGGACTCATTGATGGTTCTTTGGAGGAGCTCCAGTCTTTGCCTTCAGCTTGGACCTCATCTCCTGGCTTCTGGTGTTTTGGCGGGAACTCTTTAGCCTTCATTGTAGACTCTTCAGCCTTTCCTCGTAGATTCTTCAGTGTTCCATCATAGACCCATCTGCCTCCTAATACCGACTTGTACGGACTGCAGTCAGCTCCAGCCCTTAGGCTGGACCCTTCCACCTCTGCACAGTCCCTCATCCGACTTTGTGCTCAGCACTGTAAGCCAGCCTTGTAATTTCTTATACATTTGTATATATTGTGTTGTATCTGTTTGTCTAGTAAACCCTGACCCATACATTTGGATGTGAAATATGGGCGATGCTGACCTAATCAGATTATTTGGGACATATTTCATGGTTTAATTTTGAAATCAAAACTCAATAATTGGTATTATTGGTTTCTTAAATCTTTTCATATATTATACCCATAATCCTGGCTTACTGATTTATATTTTTGTTGATTCAACTGCCTATTTTGATCATCTATTTCTTTTTTGACATTTTTTTGTCTTCTAAATTGATTCAATCAATAACATTATCAAATTTATGACACTACAATTGTTCATCATATATAATTTCTAATTTCATAGTATTTTCATAATTCTGTCATTTCTGACAGTAATTTTTTGTTTTCTAAATTTTTCATATGTGTAACTACAAATGCATAATTGTATTGATCTTTCTGATTTTAT
>PVJX010017642.1:0-37952 GCA_004027295.1 Dolichotis patagonum | reverse complement strand
TTCTTTGTATATTTTTTTCAAAACTGTTTCTATAGCCATTTGTATTAATTCTGATTGTGGACAAAGCCATCTCTCAGCTCTGGTCCTGTCCTTCACACCCATCTGCTTTTCTGGCCTCAAAAGACAGACAGAAAATGTCAGACGTAAATTCTGAAAAGCAGCTTTTCCTAAAGCTGCATGGGGAATTGTGTCTGTTACACAACTGAACAACCTTCTCTTGCTTAAATGGATATTCTCATTTCAAGCTCATTTTGATTTCCAGCTGCTTTTATCATTTCTAATTCAAATGCCTTTAACAACTTTTTAGAAATCTTTCAACAATAAGATTTGTACAACAGGTTCTCTGTGGAAAGAGTTTTCATTTGTCTTCTAGTTACAAATACCTTCCTTCTGGTTATTCTGAAAGGTATGTGATGCTTTATCTTTTTGCCAAGTACCTTACAAGGCAATTTGTCAAAAGCATTGGCAAGGTTATTCTGAAAGCTTGCTGAGAAATATAACATTATTTTCAAGGAAAGCAAAGTTAGTTACAAATAAGTTGGTATATTTCTTATGGTTGTAGAACAGAATCATAGTCATTGCATCAGAAAATGATTAAAATATAAAAGTTAATTTACCATGTCTTATCACTTATAAAACAATCTTTTAAGCAATCAACAAGTAACTCTGTTATTTTACTTTAAAGAAAGAAAGAAAGAAAGAAAGAAAGAAAGAAAGAAGAAAGAAAGAAAGAAAGAAAGAAAGAAAAGAGAGAGTAATGAAGAAAACAAAGGAAAATATCTAGATTGCACAAGGTACCTTCAAAATGCCAAAGGTCTAATCAGTCAATTAGCTCTAAATATACAGTCCTCATAGTCCTAACTAGGGAGAACCAGGTCTCCTACAATCTCCAAGCCAAATGAATCCCATCTGCTTCCAGCACAGTGCATCGCCTTGAACTAGAGTCTGGTAACAGAGACTGGAGAACATCAGCACCCCCAGTTATTTAAAAAAAAAAAAAAAGTTGGAAAGGACGATGTAACTCAACAGGGACAGTGTCAAAGAGGTGCTTCAGCACTCTCCTCCCATTCAGTCAGCATGAGACCCAAGTCCCCAGGAGGGCCCAATCCCAGGTTTCATTTGACAGCCTTCCTGCAGCTATGGCCAGTCTGGGTGTGGCATCAGGGTAAGGGTAATATGCTCAGGTTCCCAGATACTGGCAGGCTCCTAGACTTCTGCAAGCTCTCCCCAGTGACAGCAGTAGACCCCAAGAGCTAGCCCACAGCACGTCTCACCTAATCTCTCCCACTCTGGTCCCCTCATCCACTTCTTGTGAGAGTGTTTGTGGCCGGCAGCATCACCTGCATTGATTACAAAAGCTTATCAGCCAGGGTGGTGGCATAGGCCTTTCATCCCAGCACTCTGTGGCAACAGGATCACAAGTTCAAGCCCAGCTTGAGCAGCTTAATGACTTAGCAAGACACTGTTTTGGGAAAGAAACTCAGTGTGAAGGTCCTGGGATTGATCCTCAGTATAAAAAGTTCTTAAAAGACTGCCTCCAGAGGCCATTTCTTGCTAAACATTAGGACACCAGAGCAAGCCCACAGTCCCCAAGCACAGAGAGGAAGCTGTCTTTGGTCCACCAAGGTAAATACAACTCCTTCAGCTCCTCCAGCATCCAGACAGTATCTCCTGGCTCCAGGGGAAAAAGAGGAGCCTCACCTGAGGCAGCCCAGCCCAGGCTCCACTTGCTAAATTTTTAGCAGCACAACAGCACAACAGCCTTACCAGTCCCTCAGACTTACTAGCTGCTCCGAACTCCAGGTAGCTCTCCAAAGCCAGGGTGGCCATCTCAATAGCCGTTGGCCACATCTTCCTCCACACCTATGCACACTCACTGTTAACCAGCCTTCCCTCTCCAAAGTAGAAGCTCAGTGCTGCTACCGACACTTCCCGGGGAAAATGAGACCTCCCAGGTCTGGGTGGGAGTGGGGAGACTTGACTAATGAGCGTTTGCGAAGCTTTCTGCAGAGAAAAGGCTGGGGAACCACTCATTATCCCAGCAGTGCTGTCAGCAGTCAAGAGTTCTCTGGCAGGAGAGCAGGGAAAGCCTCCTGTCCACTCCGCATGGCACCTGGCTCTCCCCACAGAGGTGTCAGACTTAAACCCAAGCAAATACTGAAGCAGCCACTGACCCTTCGCACTCCCAGAATCCCTTTCAAGGAAAAATCTGCTCCCTAAGACCTTCCTGTGTGGTACTCTTCCAACATGCTTGACCTAGAATCCTGTCCCCTGTGCCACCACACCAACTCCCCGAGTACAGCCGCTCACAGACAACACAGTGTCATTCTACTTGCCCTGTTCAACCCTTCAAAATATTTCTCATATCCTCCTTCCACCCAACCCTATATGGAGTCCACCCATCCCTAGATGTTCATCTAGAATGTTTAATGCATATCTGTGGGTCCCAGGCTCTGTTCGTGTGCTCAGAGTGAACAGGAGAACAAAACAAGACATCCTTGTCCACATGAAGAACTCCAACTACAGAGAACCCATGGTTATCAATAGGTGGAATAAAAATATGAGTTACAAAATACAGCAGCAACTGGTAAGTGCTGTACAAAAAAGAAAACCATGGGGGCAAGACACGGGGGGTTAGGAGTGTGGGGATACCAGAAAGCACCATGCAGAGTTCAGCAGAGGAGTCAGAGGAGGATTTGATGAGAAAATGAACTCAGAACAAAAACCTAAAGGAGGTGCAGGTGGTAGCCAAACAGATTCCCAGAGAGATTTTTCAGATATCATGGAACACCCAGTGCAAAGGCCCTGATGGAAGAGCTTGCCTGGTCTGCCTGGCCTCCAAACTGTGCCATCTCCAAATCCCTTGAGTTAATCTTTCTATTTTCTTCTTGCCAATTGGCCACTCAGGAATTTACAAAGCTCCAGTCAAGCAGGTCACCAAGTCCAGACTCCTGACTTTGGTAATGAAGTTACCCTGCACCCTGGGCACACCTCTCCACCCTGCAGTGACAGTCACTGGTGCTCTGCCCAGGCCTCTCTCCCCACCTCTGCACTGACACCTTAGGTTCTATTTTCCTTGTTTCTGACACTGGTACCTGCAACCTTATTAAAATTCTGGCCCTTAGGCTACTCCCTTGTCCTTATGCAGAAATCCAGGAGTATTCAGGATTCTGTTTCCCCTGACTGCACTAATCTGTACATTTGTGGGGCTTTCCGATCCTTCTCTAGCAACTGACAAACTCTGCCATATAGTTTATGCACCAGAGGTCTCTGGGGGATCATCTTTGGACATTAGCTGGGACATGACCTGAAATCGGATCCTTACTAGGTGTCTTTGTTACTTTGTCCCCAATCCCTACCCCCCGAACTTTAAACTCTGCTACTTCTGGAAGCACAGTCTTAATAAATCTCTTTCACGCCAATCTTTATTTTAGGATCTGCTTCTAGAGAAGTGACCTAAGACAATGCCTACATTTAGTTCTGGACATGGCTTCTCTACTTCTTTTCTTAGACATTCTGGCCAGCATTCTTTCTCCCCTCAAGTTCTTACAACAGTAGACAAGTTGTACATGCACACACACACACACACACATACACACATGGGTGTAGGGTCTACCTCCTATCTTCTAAAGGAAACTGTGAGTACCCTGAGAGCAGCAATGGTGTTTTAGGCTCCTTGGAACCTTCAGCACCAAATGAGGCACAAAGTCTGTCCTCAAGACTTTCTGAAGGTAACCTGAAGCCACGCAAACCTGTTTGTCCTGTGCATGGTTCAACGTGGAACAAGGGTTTTCAAGCAGACCAGGTGATGTGGCCATCTGCACACCTTGACTCAGAAACACACCTGTGATGACCTCCCTAGCCCAGGGAAAACTGGGCCCACAGAGGCTTTGGGCAGCTACAAGGGGCATAGTTTTAGAACTGTAATTGGCTACTTATACCCTTTGATCTCCTCAGCCTTTCCAGTAAACTCAAAATGGGGTCCTGAGGAGGGACTTAGGGAGAGGGTGACAGCCTTAGGGTCAAGTCAGCCCAAAGCAAGTGTGTAAAGCCAAAAGAATTTGATTTCTTCCATTTCCTTGTAACACCCTCTCCAGATCCCCAGTTTCTTCCATCTTGCGTTGCTGTAACCCCTATGATAGAAGGCTTCAGTAAGCCATCTCCGGGAAACATTCATGTTTCAATAGAGTTGCAAAACCAGGCCAGTGCAGAATAATAATCCCTTGCAAAGGCACAGCATTTCACAAAGTATAGAGCACTATCTCATTCATCCTTCCATTAGATCCTTGTAGCAAACCTGTAAGATGAGTGAAGCAAATAGGATCGTCACCTTTATCCTACAGACAGGAAACGGGTTGGGAGAAGTTGAGGGCCTCACACTAGTGCACATACCTACCTACCAAGCGGCAAAGCTGAGGCTGGATGAGACCATGTCCATGTCAGGACAACATCTAAGGCAAAGACTTCCTCCTACATTGAGAAAGTCTGGCTGTCTTCCACAGCAGGAAGTACAACAGAGTCCTTCCATTTCTGCACCTGCTCATGAGGCTAGGGCTCTGGGAGGAGAGGAACCAATAAAATAGACCCAGAGTATCATGGTCATTGCCTTGTGATCACTGATGAGGAAGGAGCAAGAGCTGCAGGAAAAAACCTGAGAAAAGCTGGATTAAGGTTCCTTCTACTACCTAGATGCTTCAAAGCAGGCCTATGCAGGAGGTAATAGTAGCTGTATTTTATAGACCGGGAAGCAAGTTCAGAGAGTCAACGGTGAGTTCAAGATTACAACCTAGCAATGACAGTCAACAAATGGCTGTTTATTGAGTTCCTGCTGTGTACCCTGTGTTGACTCAGTAATTTTAGTAATTACGCATTTGTTGACTAGAGGGCTTGTATGAGTTCATCAATCACATCAATATTTACAGATGCAGGGAGAGTCTTGTTAATAATTTGTCCAAAGTCATTCAGCTAGTAGGTAGTAGAGCTGTTTGGGGGACTTCAAGATGAAGTCTGACCCCCTTCCCCTCTACAGCCTCAGACACAATGGAGCAGTCCCAGTCCCAGGCAGACACAGGCACCATAGTAGCAGGCAGAGGATCCTGAGGAAGACACTTGCAGTGAGGCAGGAGGAGAGCAAGTAGCTCCCTTCTGGGATGATTTCAGAGGACAAAAGCCCTTTTTGTGCTGCTTCTGTCCAAGGCCACCCACTGTCTATGACTATCTTTTCTAATGATCCTGGAGCAATCCCAAAGGATGCAGGAAAAAAGCCCTACCACCAAATCTCCTAGCCTGGGAAACCTCTGAGACCTTCCCTGCTACATTTGGCATCTGGGTCCCTGCACACAGCAGAAGAATGTGCTGCATGAATAAAGTAATATCTGTAAACATTAACTGAGGTTTCTTTTATGGCTTGTATCTCGATGTCCTCCCAAAACCTCATGAGCTCATAAGTGAGGTTTTCCCGAACTGGTTGGACTTAAGCTATGTGGTATTGGAATCAAGGGTGTATGGTACAGAGTTAGCCCACTGATTGGAATTAACAGTTCTGAGTGTGGATAAAGGAAGCCCCACTCTGGATGTGGGTGGCACCATCCATATACCTTGGATGGAATATAAAGGGAGAAAAGGAAAGCAGGCTTGCTGCTGCTGCTGCTGCCTGCTGCCTGCTGTACCATGAACTGTTTCTCCTCTGCAATGCACCTCTGCTATGCCACCCTGCCTTAGAGCCAGTTTACTATGAACTGAAACCTATACACACAGTGAACTGAAATAACCTTTTCCTCCTTTAACTTTGGGTGTCAGGTATTTTGTCCTGGCAAGGAGAAAAGTAGCTAAGACAGTTTCCAAGTCTGTCTTGGAGTTTCCCTACACTCATTTGCCCTTCTCTCTCAGTTAGTTTCCATAGTACATGGCCTCAGGAAAGAAAGACATGGAAAGATCACGGAAGAGAAAGAAGTTCTAAGCTTTGGGTTTTCAAAGCCAAATTCTCAGGAATAGCAGAGAGAATTTAGTGTCTAAACCAAGACTAAGCAGAATACATGAAGAAGCAACTCAGAGAGGAAACCTCAAGTGGAGAAAGATGGTGTCAGTCTCTGAGAAAGTAGATTCCTATGTACTGTGCTCTGCCCCTGGAGGCTAAAACTTTAAATAGGTTTAGGGGATTTGGTTGTCCCTGTCCCCGTCCCCTTTCCCAGGGAGGCAAAAGAGAAGAAATGGTTGTGCACAGTGTTGAGAGAGATAGTGGGAAACTTTTTGGTTTTGCAGGTGTAGTGGTAGGTGATGGGTAGGGTTTTCAATCTTCAAAATTGATGTATAATTTACATATAAAATTTTAAAGTGTGAATTTCAGTGGTTTTTAGGTTTGTGATGTTAAACAGCATCATCACTAATTCCAGAACATTTCCATTCCCCTCAAAAGAAAGTCTGTATGTACCACACATGTGAGCAGGTCTCTCCCTTCCCAGCCTCTGAAAACCACAACCTAATCTGTTTCTATGAATTTGCCCCTTGGACATTCCATACAAATAGAATCATACAATATATAGCCTTTATGTCTGGCTTCTTTATCTTAACATATGGTTTCATGGTTTGTAGCCATGTCACAGCATGTATCACTACTTTGTTACTTTTTATGGCTGAATAATATTCCATTATGTGGATATACCACAGTTATTTATCCATTAACAAGCTGATGGCATTGTACTGTTTTCACTTTGAGGCTGTTATTAATCATGCAACTAGGACAGACATACAAATTTTTGTGTAGTTATATGTTTTTAGCTCTCTTGGGTATATATCTATGAGTAGAATTGCCAGGTCACATGGTAACCCTATATTTGACTTTTTGAGGAACTATCAAGACATAGAAAAGACTGCATCAGAAGTAGGGTTTGGACTGTCCCATAGAACGGCACCTGGACTAACATGTTGTGGAGGCAACAAACCAATTATGTTTCTTGTGCTCTAGATGAGAGGGCAGCAGATCTGAAGAAGACTCACCATTGAGAAAGTCAGAGTCCAAACCACTTAGCAGTGAACTGCAAGGCTGTAGACAAGTAGACACTTTAGCCACTGCCAGTGTGAGTATATGACAGATAACTGCAATCATAAGGAAAGGAGACTCCAAATCCAGTAAAATTAGGTTTTTCTCTTCTAGCAAAATGGAAATTCATTGCAGAAATTAAGTGGTTTATAAAAAATAAATAAAATTACATTTAATGAACACATAAACTTGTGACTAGCAATAAGTACCCACTACACAACTTTATTGTGGGGAAATGGCAGACAAGAACTCAGGGAAAATCATGTGGAGTTTTAAAACTCTTCCACCATCAAGGTCTCTCATTATATAATCGAAAGGAAGGAGTAAGCAGAACCCACAGAGAATCAGAAGTCGAAGGCCCTTTAGTGCCAACAGAAGTTTTCATCCCTGAAAATGGCCCCTAGACCCATGCTAACTGGTTTCCAACTGCTCATTACACCACCTCCCCTTCAGCCCTTCTTGTGTTCCCCTCATCTGTGACACATTTAATCTCTGTGCCTTTGCACAGGTTCTATGTCAAGACCAAGTGCAAATCCTACTTTTTTTCATTGAGTTGTTTCCTGAGTTCAAAACAGAATGAACCCTTCCATCATCTACATTCCCTTGACATGTGGTATGCTTTATATTGTCTTTATGTGTCTCTGTCTTTTGCCCAAATTCTGAGCCATTTCAGCTATCTGATACTTACTTGACTTGACTTCACCCACAAATATTTGCTGAGTGAACTAACCAGGCCAAACCTCTATCACACAGAGGACTAAGGCCAGGATAAGTGAGGAATTGCTCAAGAATTCCAACAGTCGGCCATACCTGTTGCTCAAACCTAGCACATTCAGGTTGCTTTCCAAGGAATGGCCAGCAGTTGCATCCAAATAAACACATCAGTGTCTTCTAAAATTCCTGCTGGTGCCACAACTGCTTTCTGAGTTTCTAATAAAATGGTGAAAGTAAGGAAATGTCACAAGAGAGGAACATCTTTGGCATATGCATTAGACTGGTATTTGAGGGAAAGACATATGGAGGAAAATGTTACAAGGACATTATGTAGCTTGCTGGGTGTACTTCTGAGGGAGGGCAGTTTATAGAAGCCTGTTTTACATCCATATTAAAGAATAATTCATTATGAATAAATCAAGTGTAATACACAGCTCTGTGATGACCAGATTCGCTACTCTCCAACACCCATCTTGCAAAATACAATATTCACATCAACCTTATTATAAGAAAAGCAGCTATCTAGGCTTTTCCAAGAAATCTCCATGGAATAACAAGCCTGAATGGTCTTTAGTTCAGTGAATCACCAGCCCACAGTGTTGCAGAAGCTTTTTCTAACCTCTAGAGTAAATTCTGCAACCTTGCAAACTTCCTAATTAGATAGTGGGTAAGAATTCATAAAATACACCTTAAATGTCCTCTATAAGTGGAATAGAAATCATTGCAAATCTTATCTGAACATATGACCACTGGTACAATTTTGCATCCTTCCGTGGTCTTGCCTTCGTCCAGAAACAGTTCCTGACCGAAGAAGAGGAGCAGTGAGTGGATCTCAACTGCTCAAAATAGGAGAAAAGCCACCATCAGCCTGGTCTGCTCAAAAGCTGAGGAGTATGAGACTGCTCAGGCCAATGCCATGAGGAAAACATGGCAGCCCCAAGCGGAAAGCCAGGAATGAATGTGGTCCAGCCTGTTTTGATGGCCAGCACACTCCTCTTTTCCTGCAGGCTGCATCAAGCTCTTTCTACTGTCCTTATTCTCCTTCCTCCTGGCTCCCTTTACACTTGGCAGATGACCAGACCTCCTACTTATGAGAGGCAGAACCCACCACGGCAAATGTCACAAAAGGCTTTATCCACCCTTTCCGTCACTCACCATGAATGAACAGTTGGAAAATATCCCTCACTGGAGGAGAATCAATCTCCTTCACCCTCATTCATGATACCAGGAGGCAAAGTCTGGGGACGATGAGCACCCAAGAAGACCTGAGGAAGCTAGAGGCCTAGAGGCCTTCATGGCCTCAAATGTCATCCAGCTATCCGGGTTCATTTGTATAGTTGTCCTCCCTTTTCAATTCTTTTTTATTAGTAGTACAATTTTGCAATACCTAGTGATTATATTCAACCTGAGTGTTTGATACATATACATGTCACATTTTGTTTTTCCTTTCCTCTTCCAATTATTTTGGCTATATTCCTAGGAACGGACTTACTAAATCATCTGGTAAGCTTTAATGAAAGTCTATTGTTAAATGTATAATAGGCTTCAAAGCAACACTTTATGCTAGCTTTAGGTGGCAAAGAATGTTAAGGCAAGGAATCAGATGTTTAAATAGGGATGGAATCAAGGGTCACCATTATTTCAGCCATAAGGAACAGCTTTTTCCAGGTTTCTTAATTCCATCCATGGCCAGAGGCTCTTGCCACAAACTTTGCATTTAGCTCCTTGAGTTTCTTCTTCTCTTCTTTTTAATATCCAGGAAAAATATAGTACCCTTTTATTTGCCTTAAGTTAAATAGCAACGGTCTATAGATGGGGCTGAATTTCCCCATGGAGCAAGAAAAAGGGTGTTCTTCTGGTAAGACACAAGCAATTCTACCCATGAACTATCACAATCACTTGACTCTAAGTGGGCTCACAGAGGGTTCCTGGTAGGATCTTTTGTTTCAAAACAAAAAACAAAAATAGAGACCAGACACAGTGTCTGTCCTCGTGGTCCAGAACTAAGACAGAGCAGCCATGTGGCTGAGAGAATCTTAGGCATCTGTCTCAATTTCCTCACACAGAGATGGCAATAGATAGGAATTTGAACACTAAAAAGCCCCCAGGGTGCTTCACCGAGGGTTTCTGAACACAGCAACAGTGAGGTCGTACCCATCTTTGGGAAGCTGAACCCAAAAAAAGTAGGAGGGAGCATCAGCTTGTCAGAAGAAAGGAAGGTGACAGCCAGGCCTTCCACAGATTTGGCGTAGACCAGTGTTCTGCTCAGCAATCCAGTGGGTTTAATCTAAGAACAAGAGTAAAGACTCCTTTCCAGCAGAGGGTGGAGGAGGATGCAGCAGGTGGAAAAGAGGAGGGGAACAGCTTCAGTGGAAGCAATCATGTGTGCTGCTAAAAGAGACAAGGAAGCCTGAGAGAAGGCAGCTCCAATTACTGGTAAAATAGTCAGAAATAAACAGTCACTCAAGTACAACTTCTCCACACCCTCTAGCTGAGCCTCTTTGCTGCCCTAGTTATATTTAGAACTGATTTGAGCAACCAGATTATTTTGTCCACTGGAGACAAATAATGCTCTAAGAATTCCTACCAGGGCTCGAGATGGGGGGAGGGGTGGGAAAGGACAAGGGTGTAGAGAAGCTAACTCCTCACATCGCGCTCACTGGACAGGGAACTCCCAGGGCATCACAGGAGGCCACCTTGGTAGGAACAGCAGGAGAACCTGGAACAGTCTCAACTCTCAAGGTCTTCCTGAGCTGGCTCTTACTCTGAAGACAGTGGCAGAGAGTTTCAACAAGCAGACCTGGATCAATTCTCCTCCCAGGGCCTGGTGGCAGGCTGTGTGTGCAGGGGCAATAGCATCCTTGTCTTCTAGGGACAGAAGGGGACTGGGTTAGGTCCAGCCACTAAAGGACCAAGTCAAACCAAGATTCTAGGCAACTTTGTGTTCTAAGCACCAGGTACAAAATCATATGTTAGACTATATGACCCAGACACTGCCTTTTAAGATCTCACAATCCACTTGGACACACACACACACACACACACACACACACACACAGAAGGAAACAGACAGGAAATAAGATGCCTGGAGAATCCTGTTACTTTTCTCCCCCTCTGTTTTCTTGCTGTTCCCCAAAATTTCAGGGGGAAAATCATTCTGTTCCTAACACCTCCAAGTCATCCATGACAGTCCTGACAAACGTGTTTGCAAAAGCACACGGCAGCCAATATTTTCAGCATGCCTCCTTACACTGCCCCAGACTCTGTGGTGGCCCTGGAAACACAGATGTGAGCATGACTTATCTGTGCCTACTTCTGTGGGGCTCACAGTCAACAGATCGTGAAAGCAACGTCCTTGGCTTCAGCAGAGCGCGATGAGCTCAAAGGCTCTCAGCTCACTTCTTACAAGAAGTGCTCTGCAGTCTGCGTCACTGTATGTATCATATAGTAAGACCAGCAATCTGCATGGGTGTCTCAGTTTACTCAGCAACCGTGTTCCTAGGAAGTAACAGTGAGATTATTAAATAAGAGCAAGTTGCAAAAATATATACTTATAGTGATCTCAGTTTTATAAAACAATAACAAAACTATTCCTGGCCTATGCATCTCTTTTGAAACAATGACATCACAGAAAGGTATAAACAAGTGATTGTAGGTTGTGAATTTAGGGAGAGGGTGACCCTATGTAGATGAGGATTGCAAAAAATAAAGGGAGAAATTAAACACCACAACTTGACATATAAAATAATATGAAATTGTGGGTGACAAAAAATATCTAAATCAATTGTTTTGCAAATTGGGTCTTGATTCCCAGATAGTTTGCCAAGCAGTTACTGATCTGCAAACAAGCATTACAAAGAAAGTCTTTACAGATTTTTTTCCTAAATGATTACTAAAGTGAACACTTAATCCATGGGATGTCCTGGGCTAAACACTTTGAGCCCTTACCACCACCCTTACCACCACCTACAAGGTAGGTGCCATCATTCTCCACATTTTTCAAGTGAGGAAACTGATGCTTGCAAGAATAAAGAGTTCACTCAAGATCACCTAGCCAGGGCCCAACAGTAGCAAGATTCAAACCCAGGTGATAGCTTGGGGCCTCTTCCAGTTGAACCACATTACTGGGTTCTCCCTTCGGAATTGTTCTGCCTTGTAGCACTGTCAGTTCCCATGTTGGTCCATGTTGGTGGAACAAGCTTCAGAAGCTCTGAAGCTGCCTGTGCTTGGGTCCCCCTGGGGTTCATCACACCACTGAACAGAACCAGAACTCCTGCAGGCACTGCTTGGATCCCAAGCCTCATCTATGAGGCCCACTTACTAGGTTCATGGTGGGTCATTTTAATTTTCTGGTTTGGTTTCTTCAAAGGCAAGATTCTACTTTCTTAACTTCTTCTGTGGTGGAATTCTGTCTCCCCTGACTCCCACATCGCACCCCTATACCTTCTCCTACCCAGAACTTTTTTAGGCACCAGGCCCTACCCTGCTTCCCCCTCTCCCTCTGTGTAATCCTGATCTGGGGTGGAATCTTCCCCACTGAGCCATAGCACTACATACAGCTGAGTATCCCTCTGAAAGAACACATCTGTTTGCACTGGGGTGAGGCACAAACATCTCAACTACAAGAAACACTCACTAATTGAGAACTTTCTGGCCCAGGAAATTAATACGAAAGTTGTTCATTTTGATGCAGTGAACTCCCCAGTGCAACACACACACACACACACACACACACACACACACACACACACAATTATGTAACTTGTAACTTTGTTCGCTCACTTCTTTGGTCTTCATTCAAAAGCCATTTCCTTAAGACCCTCCCCAAGCACCCTATGTAAAAGAGCAGCCCTTCCCTGCTGCTCCTTGTCCTGCCCTAGATTTTCTTCATAGTACTTACCAATGTCCAATGTACCATGGAGACTAGGGATTTATTTTCTTTATGACCATTGTCTCTCTATGCCCAGAATGTGCCTGACACACGATGAATGCTCAATTCATATTTATTTCACTCATTTAGTCACTAAACAAATGTTCACTGCATGCCTACTATAGGACAAGCAACATTATAATGGATGCTAGTTGTTTTTTGTTTTTTGAAGAAAAAAAGCAAGTATACCTTCTGCTCCTATTCAGCTTTTAGTTCAATATAGAGATAAATGCTAAATTTTTTAAAATAAATAAAGGTTTCAATTTGTGTGTCCCAGGGAAGGGGGCAATTCAGCCAAGGAAGTTAGCACCTAGGGGTTGATAAAAGTGGTAATTTACCAAATAGGTATGGAAATCTTTTCATCTTTAACAACCCAACATGGCAATGCAGGTGCACACCACCTGAGTATTACGGTGGCTAAGCTAACTGTTCGCTTGATTGGATTGGGAACCACCTTGGGGATTAATAAAGCACCGTCCTGGATGTGTCTACATGGGTTGTGGACAATGATCCTAGAGTCTGTATCTGACCCCTGTCCCCTTCCTCTCGGGCACTGTCCCCCTGCTCTGCTTCCCAGCTACCAGGAACTAAGCAGCCGTGCTCCACCACACTCTTCCGCCATGATGCTTCTGCCATGGAGCCAGGCAGGCAGGAACCAAAATACGATCCAAAGAAACCATTTTCTCCTTTAAGTTGTGGGAGTCAGGAATCTGGTCCCAGTGATGGGAAAGCAAACTAATGCAAGTATTAATCTTAGCAGTAAAAGAACCTCTTCAAATTCCTTGTCTGTGGATAAGAATAGATTTGCCTCCTACGAATTCAGGCTTCCTTCCTCAGTGTGGTGTGAATACTTGTTGATGTTTGTTCTTCAGTGAGGTTGAGTCTATGTTTCTACCTCTTGGATCTAGGTATGTGCTCTCTGACTGCTCCGCAAATAGGATGTATTGCAAAGAATAATTTATTTGCACTAATAAACCCTTTTATGACCCAAAGCCCTATTCCCCCCTGCAAAGGGCTTGTATTGGCCTCACTTCTGTCACTTCATACCCTATCTGTTGCTCAACATGTCATTCATACCAGACATATTGTGGCTCCCCAAATACATCATGCTCTCTCAAGAGCATATCCATATACTATTCCCAGAACCTGGAACATTCTCTTCCACCTTTACTTGTCTAATCCCACATTAGGTTTCAAACATCAGAGTACTCACAATTCCTCTGGAGATCATCAAGATTGGGCTTTGTGCTCTCAGATCACCAAAACTCAGCCCTGCATCAGCCTGTGTCCTGCTCTCCTATGACTGCTTGAAACTTGTCTGTTTCTCCCACTAGGCAAGAGCTACCTGGGAATCAGGCCTATATCATGCCTTGTAGTATCCCCAGGCCCTGCTCCATGCAGAATCCCATTAAATGCTTGTGGAAAATATAAACTAAGGCCCCTCACAGAACCCCAGGTAGATGACATTCTCAGGACCTTCTAGGTTAGTGTAGAAAGCTATTGGCTTTTCAGAAGTCCAACATCTGGCCATCCCATTAGTTTCTAAGATTGGCAACAATCTGCATTTGATACCCCAAACACTGGCATAGCCAATAACAAGCAGTTGTGCAGAAGCCAGGGCAACTTGCAATGGCCATTCTGAGAGGGGTACTTAAGGCCTATCTAAGTCTATGTCCTACTACCCTGGGGTCAGAGCAGGGCTCACTAGTCCTACTGGGGTACAACTCATCTGCTCCTCTCTTTCAGTCTGCACTGAGCCCCACTCCCTATACCAATAAGAAAGAAGGTCTTGCTTGAAAGTTTCACCAATCAAAGGTAAATCAGAGATATTGACATGGTCCCCCAGATAACAGTGAAGGGTTCACATCCCCCAATTATAACTACCACCTCCACTTATGAGCCAAGCAAGCAATTTAGCTGATATCTACAAATTACATTGCCACTTCTCTGATCCGTTCTTTCCTCTCAGCACCTTAAGATGATACAGACGCTAACAAACGGTAGAGGAGGCGGTGAAGGGAGAGACCAGTGCATTAATTATTCAAATTTATTCTTGTTTAACTTCAGAAATAATAAAGAGAAGTTCAATATTTCTGGAAAGGCTGTCTAGGTAAGAAACCTTAAAGTTTCTTTGACAGATCCAGGAAATATAATATTCTTCTCTTTACATAGTTAATCTTGTGTATTGTAGTTACTTAAGTCCATAATTTTTTAAATATACCAATAAGTAACTTGGGACTGAAATCAACCAAGGACTTTGCTAATGACCATGGATGCCCTGCCTCCCCTCCCATGCTCACCCCCACATGCCTGGACACCACCGTGTCCCACTGCTCTGTGCCCTTTCACTGGTCGTCAGAAGGCTTTTTATTAAAAACACAAAGAGTTGCTGCAACTGACATGCCCAGGGCTTCTGCTACCCCAAACTTCTCATCTCTCTTTCCTGCTGATCAAATCCTCTCCTGGGAATGACAGGATTAATATGTTATGAAAAATTAAAATAGCAGAGCTGCCAACATAACCAAGTATAGGCGTATTATGTACCGCTGATGCAGGATTCTCTTATACCATTTTAAACAGCACCTACTAGGGCTTAAACCAGGTGCCAACCACTATGTACTCCAGGAGTCAATGTGTGGACTCAGCCCCAGTCCTCACCATGATCTCTTCCTGCTCTTTTTAGAATCATATCTGTGGTGACCTGAATAATAGCTTACAAATATGTTCACATTTTAATTTCCGGAAACAGTAATATTCCTTCTCTGGAAAAAGAGACCTTGCAGATGGGATTATATTATAAATTTAGAGGTGGGGGAGTTTATTGTGGATTATCTAGATGGGCCTAATACAATCACAAGTGTCCTTATAAGAAAAAGACACAGGAGGAGGAGATGTGAACATGAAGGCAAAGATGGATGTGATGTGGCCACATGCCAAGATATGCTGGTAGCCACAAGAAGCTGGAAGAGGGAGGAACAGACTCTCCCCTAGAGCCTCTGGAAGGTGCCTCACTCTTCTGACACCTCGATTTCAGCCCAGTGATGCTAACTGAAGACATCTGACCTCCAGAATTGTCAAAGCATAAATTTCTGTTGCTCTAAGGTACCAAGACTGTAGTAATGTGTTACAGTATACAAACATCCAAATACTTTATAGCAGAATTCCAAATTTCTGCTGCTGCAAGGAACTTGTGGTCATGTTCAGTCCTGGAGACTCTAGGATAGGAATAGTCCTTCCTGCCATGTTCTGTGATGCGCTCATGGACTCTGAGCACTTCTCGTGGGCACTTACGTCACAATTTTATTTCATCCAGAGAGGTTGTATAGACTAAAACTCAGCACATTCACCCCCACACACAGGGTGAGCCACACCCCAAGGCTGGATGCTATCACTGTTTGGGAGTGAGCAGCTCAGTGTCTCCCTCAAGACATCCCACCATCTGGAATCCTGCTCTTCTGGCTCCTTCCTCAAGTCTAAACCTCTTAATCCCCTCTGAGAGTGTGCCCTCTTGCCTTCCTCTGCCACCTTCCTACTTGCTTGTCTCCTGAGACTAATCAACATTTTTAGTTATTCTTACTTATTTGCTTGTTCCCTTGGTTTTTATTCTTTCCAACTGTCTCCCTCTGAAAGTGCATGGCCTCCATTTGCCTTGTTCACTAGTGTCCTCAGCACCAGCGCAGCACCTAGTAAGGGGCAGGTACCTCACAAATTTGTTTATTAATCAACGAATCCCCAAACTCTATTGGGTTAAAAGGATGGGCCTTCAAGATTATTTCCAAGTGTGAGTCATGGAGCATAGCTCTGTTGAAAGGGAATCTCAGTCTGGGTGGAAATGCCTTATAGATGGAGTAGGATGTCCTAGCATAGCTCTGTTGAAAGGGAACCTCAGTCTGGGTAGAAATGCCTTATAGATGACACCTAGGTATCAGGGTTGGTGCAAACATATGCCCAGTGGGATAATGGTCCTGCTACAGGACTATTCCGCCTCCATAGTGTCTTACTGCTAGGAAAGCTGAGGTCTATCTATCTTTGTGAAGTTCCATTGGAGACAGGGTCCCAGCAGATACCCCTCCCTTGGTTATGAAGGGAGGGAGGACAGAGGAAGCAGAGAAGGCAAAGGAGAAAGGAGGAGAGTCACTCAGAGCCCCAAGGGGCAGGGTTTCCCTCTGCTGCCTTGTGTCCCAGAACTCCCTGTTCTTGGGGAGCAATCGCAGAACCACCTCCTCTCAAAGAGGGAGGGCACCAGCCCCACAGCCATCACTCATGTCCTCCGCTGGGCTCCAGAGGGTGTTTGCAGCCTTACTGGTGACAGATCACAGGAAGAAGAATATCACATACAAGAGTTTCCCAAAATTAAAGCAGGGAATAGGGCCTTGGGGAAGGCTGCCTAGATAATTAAAGCATTAATTCAGGCTCCGGTTTGCCTGAGAGTAGCAGGCTCCTGAGAACACCACTAAATTTCCCCCAATAAACACTAGTGGTTCCAATGCAGTCTCCTGGGCAGGATGTGAGGGTCATAAAGGAACCCCCTCCATCCCAACTCCTAACTGGCTGCACTTAGTGTCAATCCAGGAAGCTGAGGTTCTTCAACTAAAATGCCTCTCTTAGAAGGCAGGGCTGGCCAAAGTCTGAAAGATGACACAGCTGTTAGCAAATAGGAGTGGAGATTTGAATTCAGGCTTCCCATGTTTTTCCAATGTACCTTTCTTAAAGCCTCATGTGTAACACTCTGCACACAGGCACAAGCAAGCATGCGTGCACAAGAATGCACACACACACACCTCTGTGTCCCTGCTACACAGGCCTCAGCCCTCTGTTTCTCCCCTCTATGCTCTGCTCAGCACCCCTGCCACCTCTAATTGTACCCTTCCTTGGGGTCTCACTCCCAGACCTCTCTACCCTCGGGCCCTCCAGTGCTGCAGTTTCCATACAACACAGCTTTTCCCTGAATGCCAGCCCCCATCTGTGGTGCACAGCTGTCTCCTTTGGTCCTCCCTGCAAGACTGCAGCCCATGAGGTTTCTTTCAGAAGTCCACTGCCCAAGCCCAGCACACAGTAAAAGTCCTGATACTGCTGGCTCATTGATAGTCAGGGGTTCCAGTGGCCCTATGTCTCTGTCCCCACCCAAATAAAGCGCATACATGCCACCAAGGGTCAATTTTATTTCACATTTCACAAAGTAATACTTCTCAGCATAGTCTCTCAGTCCCACAACAGCAAGCACCTATCCAAGCCTACTTTCTCCTCATGTGTCCTCAAAACCCCCCAAATTTGCATCTGGCTGAGCAAACCTGTGACTACATGTTAACTGTTCTGCTGTCCCTGCTCAGGAGGGGCATGGTGGCTGGTAACAGGGAGTCTGTGCTGAATTGTGGATTGTAGTCCTGCCTGTGCCACCGCCTGGCTCTCAACCTTGCTACATCCCCCTGCTGTCCTTTCCCTGTCAGTTCTGCAGCTGTTAAGGCTGTTCCCTAAAGCTCTACTGCTCTGGACTCCACCCTCCCTGGACTTTTTAAAATCTGCAGCAAACACTCATGTCTCCATGCAGAGCAGATAGAAGTAGGATGTGTCTGTAGGTCTGGAGCACAGAAGAGGAGGAAGAGAACTAACCCCATTCCTGGAAACCTGCCTTGCATTTCCCAGAAGACAGCATGCAAGGAAATAGTAGAAGGAACAAAGCCTGCTGAGGCAACAACACACACACACATACACACACACATGCACACACACACACACACACACACGCACGCACACATACAGACACACACTTAGGCCCCAGGGTGCAGCTCCCCAGCAGCATGGCAATGCATCTCTGGGTCTAGGGCCCAGCACCATGCATCAGGTCTCATCACCAAGAGAAAAGCAAGTCAAACTGCCATAATGGAAACCATGCTGACACTCCAAGGCAGCTCCTCAGATCATGGTGATCCATGGTGATCCATGGTGAAATGAGAGATGAGCTAGAAATGGGGAGGTGAAAGGAATGGTGAGACACAGCCTCACATCTATCTCAGGCCTAGAGGCCCCAAATGTAGGTGCAGCCCAGCTTAAGACCTTCTTTCCCTAGGTGCCCACCTCTGAAACCAAAGAGCCCCTGTCTCCATCTCATCTAATGACCACATCTAACTCCAAGGATGGCTCAGTGCTGGGGATTAAAGTGGCATCAACACACATGCACACACATACCTCCTTGAGAGAGATGATATTAAGAACTGGGGCTGAGTTTATTGTTATAACTATAAACACTAATTATTCACTTTAGGATCCACAGCTTTGGCGGATGGCTAGCATCTGGAGCAAGTGGCTCTACCCATTTCTCTACCATAGGCCAATCCCCACAAACATAAGTATTGAGGACCAGATGATGGCAACCCAAAGGAATGACCCAGCAGAAAGTAGGCTTGTCTGAACAGTGGCCAGTGTCTCCTAAGGTCACCTCAGCGGGTGAGGGAACACAGCTCTTCTCTCTCCCAGTCCAGGTGACTCTAAGCAGACCTCCCCCAAGGTCCCCTTGTGTCTAGCCCAGCAGCCACCTCTAGACAGTACCCTGAGGCAGCTGTTGTGCAGCCTCAGTAATTAATGCCCACGCAAAGTGCCTTTTATGCCTTCAGCTGGGACATTGTCATTTCTTAATAAGAAAAAAGAAGTATATTTACCATGTTAAAGCACTTCTAACTAGAAACATGACAGAGCACAATACCCAGAAAATCCCTTAGGGTTTTAAGGGGTTGGCTTCAACCTCACCCAGGAGGTTGAGATCTGCTTTTTGTCACCAGCTGACACCCCAGAGAGCTGGCACAATCATTAAGTTTAGACTGCCACGACCCCCAGCTATAACTAGAACAATAATGGGAATTGAGGCCTTGAGTCACCACAAACCCAGAATCCCTGCAGGGGTAGAATCAGTGACAAGGCAACACCACCCCTGAATCTGTGGGTCTTTAGTTTGGGGCTGCAGGTAGAGGAAGAGGTTTAGAAACTCTCTGAATTAGAGCCTTCTAGAGTAGGAGTTATGTCTACCTTACGATGCTCAAACAAGCTGTGCACTGATTCATGGGCAAAAAGCCAAGAAGCTATCTTGAGAATAAAAGAAAAGAAAAGGCAAAGAAGGGAAGGCATATTTTATTCTTCCACTTTTCATTTTATACCTCGTTTATCTTGGGAAGATACCTAGGACTTTCTGGCTGCATGGATGGTCATACTTTACAGAAAATGAGAATAGTCCTAAAGGAAATCAGGTTAGGGCTAAACAACCTATAGTACCAACCTGTTGTGCACTTCATTTCTGTGATCCTGATGAATGTAAAGAAGCTGGTGCTCATTTATCAAAATGAGAGTAGAAAGGATCTGAGTCCAAAAATTTGGGAGAGTAAAGATTTCTTTGTCAGTAGCTGTAAAGGAATGCTACTGAAAGCTGTGTCCCCCTTGATTAATGTGACAGTCTCTCGGAAAGCATTTACTGTGTACCTTCCAGGTGTAAGGCTCTGATCTCAGCAAGTTTGTACAGGACTGCAGTCATGGGCAGGGCCCTGCTCATCAGGACACAGTGCTCAGTCACAGACTGACTTCCACATGTTCCAGGCTATGGCCCAAGAAGGAGAAGTCAGCAGCCACTCTCAGGATAGAAGAGGCAGCCAGTGGAAGCCTGGCATCGGCTTCTTCTCTGTGTCTGCCCATGTGATCTGGAATTCCCATTCATGAAAGAATGTGCACCCAAAAACTTTTAGTTAAAAGATAATAAAGGTAAAGATATTCACTCACACGTCAGATTAGCTGACTCCTTTTATGGAGGGGCTGGAAGGAATAGAATCCTGACTGACAATTTGCAAAGAGGGCTTCAGGAAAATCTATAGTAAATGCACAATCAGGGAAATCATGGACCTACAGATGTTGCCCACATGTGGTAGAGCAAAGACAGGGTTTTAAAATCAATGTAGGCTGATTTCTTGGGTGGTCCTCCACCTTCTACAGGAGGTTGCCCAGCAAACAACAAATCAGACAAAGAACCTTGACCTTCTACAGTTAACATCCAATGGGGGATATAGACAATATAGAGGAGTTTTCAAAACAGTGCAAATGGTATTTTAGATAGCACTAAGGACTAAGGAAGAGAAAATAAAACAGAGGGATACACTGGTCTAAACTTTAGGAAAGATGACCAAGAAGAATCTTCCAAAGGAAACAACTTTTAAATAAAGATATGAAGAGTGATTGAATGAACTATGGAGCTATCTGAGGAAGTGCATTACAGACAAAGAAGATCTAGTGCAGGTTCCCTGGGGGTGACACTCAGGGCCTTCTCTGACCATACATAGCCTCACCACTCCTGCCATCCCCCTGTCCCTTTCAGCTCTTGTCGGAGAGGGTCTATTTGGGGCAACCCCCACCTAAAATGGCAAATGGACTTTTCCTCAGGAATACTTCATCTTGTGCAAGAGAGGAAACCAGCATTGATCACAGCTGGGGGAGGCAAAGCTTCCCCTCAGTGCCTGATGCCCTTTATCCAGACACCCTTTCCTCCCTGTATCAGAAGACTTTTGGTTAGAAAGCAGACTTATGCTCAGCCCCACCTGGGAAACTTGAGAAAGTTTTCTGACCTTCCTGGGCCACAGTTCTTCTACCTATAACTTGAAGGTGTTGAGTAACTTCTTGCTAAAATCTCTTCTAACTCTCAGTGAGCCCTACTTTCCATTGATCAGCCTGTCCTTGCCAATGTGTGTGCTTGTGACCCTTCCCACCCATTAGATGACATTCTGACAGTGGCCCTAGAGTTACACAATCAAATGATCACTGGAGTTTCTGTCACTGCCAGATTGTGGGGAGTTATTTGAGGGTCACAGCTTCTTCAGTGACCAACTTCTGTTGCAGGCACAGCCCCTGGACCACTGACTCCATGTGTGGTTGTTATGGTTGATTCATTATGTCAATTTGAGAAGTTTAGAAGTTTAATGAAGTAACTCAGCAGGGGGCCAAGAGCCTCACTTTATAAACATCCTGAGCCTATGCAAGAGGAGGGTATGGAGATGGTAAGAGTGCTACACCCACCCTAGGGTGGGTAGCTTGCTTAATATATAAGGGAGGAAAAGAGATTTTCTTGTCCCCTTTTTGCTCTTGTTAGAGCCTGCTGATGTAGACTGAAACCTTCACAAACTGTGAGCTAAATAAAGCTTTCTTCCTTAATTTGGGGTGTTGGATATTTTGTCTCTGCAATGAGAAAAAAATAGCTAAAACAGAAGAGAAATGGGGTCATTGCTATGACTATACCTGATCATGTGGTTCAAGAGCTTTGGAGAATGGCTTTTGGGAAGAGGTTTGAAAGGCTTGGAGATGTCACCTGAAAGAGTAGATCCAGATTGCCTTAAGAGATCTGTCAAGAGGTTCTGGTCAGAGCTCACAAGACCAGAAGGCTGATAGAAATCCTGCCAGTAAAGACCAGGCTCACGAGGTTTCTCCTTGGAAGCAGGACTGCACTGGCTCTTAAACTCCAGACCATGTGTGTTATGGCTTGGCAAAAAGTTTGTCTGCATTTTGCTCATGCCCAGAGACTTTGCCTGAGACTGAGATTAAGCATAGTGGACTAATTAAACAGAAGAAATTTCAAGACAGTTAAATTTTGAGGCTATGGCATGGCTATTGTTGGGAGCTTTTAGTCAGATTTATGTTGTGAATGAAGAGCAAGGAGCCCAACAGGATGATTTAAAATGTTGTGAATTTGGCCAGAAGGGAAGTTCCAATAAAGCTGTGGACTGTACTGCAAAGATAGACCAGAGAAAATCTTGACTGCTGAGAAGGAACAGAAGAATACAAATGATGACCTGAGGGCATCACAAGAAGGATAAAGTCTCCACCCTTTGCTGCCTCAAAACTGCAAAGGTGAAAGACTTTACTTTGAAGAGAAAGCTGCAGAACATCATGTGCCAGAATGGCAGCAAGATAGAAAATTTGTTCCTCAGAATTGGGTTCAGAATGCCCAGAGATCCAGGTACTTGACCCCTACATCCAAGAGAGAGGGAAGCCTGGCTGCTGCTCTATCTGGCAGTAGACTTTGGCATCATCCACACGGTACTAGTTTCAGGTGCATGTGTACTGCAAGAGTTGTGGCATGAAGAAGGTTTCCACCCTGATTTCAGAAGGAAGTATGCCCCTAAGAAGGCAATATGTAAAGCTGTGAGGGTGAAGCCAAAGGTGCAATGCAGCCAGAAGTTTGGAAAGCCAAAAATGTGGATCATCTAAGGAAAGCTGCAAGGAGGGAGCAAAGTGGACCTAAGAGAGAAGCCATGGGAGCTACTACCACAGAAAGTGCTGTAGAGGTGGAGCCACCCAAGCCCTTTGGAGTTCACATCTTGCCACAGATTGCCTCAGATGCTGCACATGTAACAACAGGACTTAGTGTTGTTTGGACTTGCTTTGCATCCCAATTCTTTGTATTTCCCTGTTTGTAACTTTTGGAATGAAAATGTTTGTCTTGTGCCACTCAATGTTGGAAATGTTTAACTTTCTCTTAATTTGTACAAGGGATCACAGCTAAGAGTTTGCTTTACATCTTGGAGGAGAATTGGGACTTGGACTTTTCAGCAATGCTGAAACTGTTAGGATTTTGATAACTCTTGCAGATGGACTAAATGCCTTTTGCATAAATGGATGTATATGAATCTTTGGGGATCTAGGGGTGGAATGTTTTGGTTCTAATGTAATATGATGTTGGCAGACTTAATACTAGTTCTTAAGGATTGTTAAACTTGTGTCATAATGTTAAACTGTGAAATGATAATAAGCATGTCTTTGCATCTGGAAACTGGTTTAAAGAAATATGTCTAGTTGCCAAGTTGACAAGGGGTGGACTGTTTTGATTGATTCATTGTCAACTTGAGAAGTTTAGAAGCTTAACTAAGCTTAACTAAGTAACTCAGCAAGGACCAGAGCCCTCACTTTGTAAACATCCTGTGCAAGAAGAGAGTATGGAGATAATAGAAGTGCTACACCCATCCTAGGATGGATAGCTTGCTTACAATATAAGGGAGGAAAAGAGGCTTGCTCACTCCCGTTTTTCTCTTGTTGGTTTTGCTGTCTTCCACCACCGTAAAGAGTTTTCCCTTGGCCACACCACTCTGCCTTAGAGCCAGCTGATATTGACCAAAATCTTCACAAACTGCAAGCTCAATAAAACTTTTCTCCCCTAATTTTGAGTGTCAGGTATTTTTGTCTCAGCAGTGAGAGAAAAGTTACTAAGACAAGTAGCCAAACAATACAATGAGGAAAAATTAAGCCATTGCATGTATGACCATCCTCCATCAGCCAGTGTTTCCTAGTGTAGAGGCTGACATTGACTTTGAGACAGTCTCACTCAAATGTTAATCTAAGCCATCAGCACTTCAAGGCAGTCACCAACAATCAGCATAGCAGGTGACAACTCGCTGTGTCTCACAATGCTTCTCTAGCTCCACTTTCCAAAGGAGTTTGAATGGGGATGATTGTGCAAACTGAGAAGGCCTCCCTGCTGAAGTGAGCAACATAGTGTTGGGCTTCTGCCAGGCCCACTCACTATCTTTAATTCCAGGGTCAGGCTGCATTCACTTTTTTCTGACAGGTTCACTATTCAGTTTATCAGACCTTAACTATCCCCTGCTCAGAAACTTCCTTGGCCTATGGGTGACGGGTAGTGGTGGAGCAAGGACATGGTATGGTGACAAGAATGATCTCAGATATGGTTAAATTCCATGACTAACCCAGTCAGAGCAAACCACAAGGGCCACTACGGGTCTTGACAACAGATTTAAAGAAAAGCTTTAGAATTCTCAGGAAACATCAGCCCAGAATCCTTACCTAATGAAAGGACTCCTTTATGTACTTGCACTGCTCCTCTTCTACTCAATGGCTCCTACAGGATTCGTGCCACATGGAGATGAGTGGTAGTCTGTTATACATAGTATAATTCATCTGGCTTTGCCAAATGCAGCACTAGGACCAACAGTATTTCCAACCACTCAAACCGAGGTCTTCCCTAAGGCTAGTATTGGTTCATTTTGTCCAGAAAGGTAGCAGGAGGGCTGCTCTACTCTTCCCGCACTCTGCCTCCTTCTTAGTGAACGTCCAAGACCTTCAGGAAGAAAAGCATCTGCACTCTCAGAAGACTTCAGGCGACATCAATGAACTCCCCATGCCCCAACCCTTCAGGATCTCCCTTGGGCCTCAGCCCTTCATGATCCTGGCGGAAGCACCAATTCCAATTGCTCCTTACATCTACCACAGGGCCTCTAAACTTGCCCTTCGCTCTGCCTAGAATGTTCTTCCCCAAGATCTTGGCATAGTCAGCTCTCTCTATTGGTTCAAGACCCAGGTAAGTATCTCCTCCTTGGAAACCTCCTTACCCACCAAGTTTGGAAGAGAGTCCCACATTTCCCTCTTTCATATGCACTTGTGTGGTTTTCTTCATGACACTCTTCACTACGGTAAAACATCTAATTTACTTTTCTAATTACTTGCTTATTGTTTATTCCCTCCCACCTCCCTGCTCTCGGGGACTTTTTTTTCATTCATCTTTGTATCCTTAGCACTTAGAACTATGGCTGACATGGATTTGGCATCCAACAAAAGCTTGTTGGATTGGTGGGTAAATGAATTAATCTCCAAGAAAGATGGTCAGGTAACTGGTCTAGTGGGGAAGAAGGCAGAGTAAAGAGTGGCAATGACTTCCAAGAACAATAGAAGAAGAAGAATTTGAAGCCGGGCATGGTGGCTCACACCTTTAATCCCAGCACTCAGGAGGCTGAGGCAGGAGGATCTTTGTGAGTTCGAGACCATCCTGGGCTACAAAGTGAGCTCAAGACCAGCCTGAACCACATAGTGAGACCCTGTCTTAAAAAGACGAAGACGAAGACGAAGAAGAAAAAGAAAAAAATTTTTTTAAAAAGGAGGGAATTAAAGCTCCTCAGTGCTTTAATGTGTCTAAAGTGCCTCAGACACTACGACTTAGTCCTTCTACCTGTGTTTTGGTACCTAATAGGCAACATTCCTCTCTTCCCTTCTCTCTGCAAATCTTCCCAACTTGTAGTAATCACTAGTCCATGCCCAGGTCAACTTTTTTAGCTTCCACAAATGAGACAGAGCAGTCTTTGCCTTTCTGTATATGGTGGTCTATTTCAGTTACTATAGCATTCTTCACTTCCACCCATTACGCTGCAGATGACAGGCTCTCCTTCTTTATGGCTGGACAGCATCCCCTGGTGTATATGTACCACATTTTCCACATCCATTCATCTGTCAGTGGGCATCTAGTTCATTCTACATCTTGACTGTTGTGATTAGTGCCACAATGGAAGTGCACAAATTCTTTTGCTATGTTGATTTCCTTTTCTTTGGCTATATACCCAGAAATGGGATGGCTAAATGAACAAGAAGAGGGGAGCTTAAGGAGTTGGAAATTCTAATTGCTCTAATTTGATCAGTACAGACTATATTCATGTGTTGAATCTATACACCATAAATATAGACAATTATTATGTTAATAAAAATAAATATATATATATAAAGAAACAGAAGGAAGTAGGAGACTGAAACTCTGCCCTTTGCTCAGGACTGGGCGTTTCACTTTGTCACATACAACAGTAGGCTTTGATGTGCTAGAGGGATAGACACTCCTTCCAGGCTGGCTGGGCCCATGGAAAACATTCCCTGTCAGGTAGGGAACACTGAGCCTCCTTCAGAGCACAAGTCAATCCCTACTGAAACAGAAACTAGGTGGGATTGCCTTGAACTCTTGACAGAAGGCAAAGGAAGTTGGAGGAGTTTCATTATTCTGAGAAATCAAGGCAGCAATATAAAATAATTCAAGCTGTCAACCCATCAACCTAGACTCTGGCAGTGACAAACTTACCCAAATACTGCCTCAGTACACACTTAGAGAGCAGTAGCAGCCAGCAGCAGACCTCCATGTTTTCCGGCTGGGCTGCAGGGTGTGCTCCACACAGTTTGAAGTTCACTCCTCCACAGACCCAGAGCTGTAAGTGTGGAACGAGGGAGGGAGAAGACTAGAATGGAGAGAAACTATAAAATGAGAGACAAAAAGGCCCTCCTGGAGTAGGCAGGAATGTGGGTTGCCAGGAGAGAAGAGGAAAAAATTTAAGACCTTGGACTGAGGGTGATAGGCTGAGTTCTTTTCCAGTCCATCGTCACCTGTGTGATCTCAGGTAAGTGTCTTAGGTTGCATTAGTGACAACTACTTCCTCTCTAAGTAGACACACACACACACACACACACACACACATAATACAAATCTTTGTCAACCTCAAGGTTACTGTATCTAGTGAAATCATGTGTATAAAGGATTTTTGTAGGCAAATGTAAAAGGATAATAAAGGGCCTCACACATTACTCAGAAACCAAAACCAGATGGAAAATCACTGGCTGAGTTTGATATAAATGGCAGTGTTTGAGGGACTTCATCTTTAAGGACACTTGTACCACTTCAGGCCATGAGAGTATAAAATCCCTATTGAACAGTGACGCTGTTTCCAAAAGCATAAGGAGATCCCTGGTAGTTAAACAAGCATGGTTCCTTATAATAAGAGATGAAAACAACACTTAAAATCATAGGAATAAATTTAATAAGAAATATGCAAGATGTATTAAGAAACTTAAAAATGATTTAAAGAAACAAAACAAGAACTTGAACAACTGGAAAATCCTATCATGTTCATATATAAGGAATATTCTAAAGCTGATTATAAACTGAATGTATAAAATTACTAATACATTTTGGAATTTTTGGATATAAAATTCCAAGTTTTTAGAACAAAAAATAAATAATAAAATCCAGAAAAATTCTGAAAAAGAAATACATAAAATATAACTAGCCCTACTAAATGTTAAGGCTATTAGAAAATTGTATTACTTAAAACATATGCATTTTTTGCTTATGAACAGGAAAACAATCAAAGCAATGGAATAGAAAATACTGAAATAGATCCATAGATCTAGAAGAAACATTGAATTTCAGGTCAGTGAGGAAAACACGAATAGTTTAGTAAATTAAATCGGGACAAGTGAGTAGACGTGAAAAAAATAGGATCTTTTCCTCGAGTCTTATATCAAAACAAATCATCAATGAATAAAAGACCTAAATGTAAAAAACTAAAACTGTGACAGAGCGAGAAGTAAAAAGGAAAAGTGTAAATTTTGTAGTCGTGAAGGCTTTTGTAAGCATAGTATAAAACCAAAATAGTAATCAAAGGACTGACACATTCAACTGTATAAAAATGCAAAAATTGTCATGAAAACACAAACAACCCCCAAAAGAAGTCTATGAATTAATTTGGGAAATAATTTTCTGCCTTTGTACCAGAAAGAGCTAATTTTCTTAGTATACAAAGATTTTCTACAAATTAATAAGAAAATGCACAAAAGGTATAAACAATGAATTCACAGGGAAGGAAATATAAATGATTCTGAAAGTCTGAAAATATGTGCAGACTCACAATAAGAGAAATTCACATTAAAATTAAGAGATACCATTTTTCATCTCTTAGTCAAGGGCTAAAAAGTGTTGTAATACAATGTTGGCACAGATATAAGGAATCTGGTATTATGCCAACAGATTTATAAATTGTACAACTTTCATTGAAGTTAATTTGGGACTGTGTTGTAAAATTTTAAAATCATTCTCTGGTTCCAAAATTCTACTTCCTTAACATTTTTTACTTCACATGTATTTTCACAGGTTCAAATGACATTTATATGCTTATTAATATAACAGCAAAATACTTTTGACTATATGTCTCTAAGAGAGGACCAAGCAGGCCAGGGATTTAGCTCAGTGGCATAAGCACCTGGCTGGCAAGCACAAGGTCATGAGTTCAACCCCTGGTACCCAAAAAAAAATGTATTCTGGGGTTGGGGATTTAGCTCAGCGGCATAAGCACCTGCCTTGCAAGCATGCAGTTGTGAGTTCAATCCCTGGTACAAAAAAAAAAAAAAAGAAGAAGCTCATCTAAGTAAATTAGGTAACATATAGGTTCTTTAAAAGAAAACAGAGACAGATATCAGTTCCCTGATTTAGAAGAACCTTTAAGACCAATTCCTAAGTGGAAAAATATCTGGGTAGAGAACAGCAAGTTACATAAGTTATTATTCATTTTTGAAAAATCCATACAGTATAATTTTATTTACATATCTGTAATTGGAAACTTACAAATGAAATATGCTAGATACACCATTTTCAGTAATTCAAACAGGGGAGCTAAAGTGATGAGGGTAAATTTTTAAAAGAAAGCAAAGTTTTACAAATAAGAGATGATGAAAATACCAAAGTTTGCTGAAATAAATTAAAGAAGATACATGTAAATGGAAACATCCCACATTCATAGACTGAAAGACTTAATATTCTTACTACCCAAATTGCAGTGGCTTTTTTTATACAAATAGAATAATGAATCCTAAAATTCATAGAAAAGCCTAAGGAATCTAGACTAGCCAAATAATCTTAAAAAAGAACAACCTTGAGGTCTCACACCTCACAATCTATTACAATCAAAAGAGTGTGATATTGGCATATAGACCAAAGGAACAGACTAGAGAACATGTATGGTCAAATCATTTTCTACAGTGGGAAAAGAACACCCTTTTCAACAAATAATGTTGGGGAAACTGGATTCTCACATGCCAAGAATAAAGGAAAAAGGAAATTGACCCTTACCTATTGCATGTACAAAATTAAAATAGAGCAAAAACCTAAACATAAGAAAAAGACATAGAAGAGAATTGCATGAGATTACATACGACATTTCTTGAGCATGACACTGAAGAACATGCAAAAAATATAAATGAATTGGACTTCATAAAAATTAGTAACAGTTTTACCTCAAAAGATACTACCTACAATAAAACGAGAACCTAAAAATTTGGGTAAAATATTTGCAACTCATATATCTTAAAAGAGATTAATGTCCCAAATATATAAATAGCTGCAACCATTAAATAACAACAATTAAAAATTGGCAAATAATTTGAAATCGTATCTTCTGTTATGGTTATTATTGAGATGTATCCCCCAAAGCCTCATGCACTCACAGGTGTGACTTTTCAGAGATAGCTGGATCTACAGTGTGTAATACTGAGACTAAGGGTGTGTGATAACTAATTGGTTTATCAGAGTCCCGGGTATGGATAATGGAGGATCTGACCTGAATGAGGTGGCAGCAACCAATAGGCTGGTAGCCTGGAAAGAATATAAAGGAAAAGATGAAAAGCAGTAGGCTGCTGCTTGCTGCTGTTGCCTCCTTCCTGCCCTGTCCCGCCATGAACTGTTTCTCCTCTGCAAAGCTGCTCTGCCTTGGAGCCAGCTGTCTATGGATCAAAACCACTACAAACTGTGAGGTAAAACAAACCATTCCTCCTTTAACTTTGGGTGTTGAGTATTTTTTCCCAGCTATAAGAAAATAACTCAGACACTTCCTCAAAGATGCCACGCAAATAGCTAATATATATATGAAAAATATTCATTTTCATTAACCATTTGAGAAATACAAAACTAACCCAGGATGGGAAACCACTTCCTGGTGCTTATTACTGTAGTAAGAAAAGTAACAATAGAAAATAACAAATCTTGGAGAAAATGCAGAGAAAGCAGAACCCTTGTACATTGCTACCAAGAATGCAAAATGCTACAGCTACTGTAGAAAACAGTATTATTATTCCTAAGAATAATTAAACATAAAATCATCACAGGATCCAGCAATCCCACTTCTTGGCATATACTGAAAGGGACTGAAAGTAGAGACTCAGATGTTTGTACACCCATGTTCATGGTAGCATTATTCAAAGTAACAAGAAAGTGGAAGACACTCATATATACACCAATGGATAAATGAATTTTAAAATGCAAATTGTAGATAGAATAGAACATTAGTCAGACTTAGGAAAGGAATTCTGACACATAGTACAGCATGGATGAAGCTTGAAGACTTTATACTAAATGAATGATGCCATCAAAAATGACAAAATATTTAAGAATAAATTTAACCAAACAAATAAAAAATCTGACATATAAAACATTGATTAAAAATTGAAAAAGCCTCAAATAAATGGAAAGATATGCTATGTTTGTGGATTAGAAGAATTGATATTGTTAAAATGCACATACTACCCAAAGCTATACCCAGATCCAATGCCATCCCTATTAAAATTTTTTGTCACACAAAGAGAAAAAAGTTAAAATTTGTATGGAACCATAAGACCCTGAATAGACAATTCAATATTGATGAAAAAATGCAAGATGGAGCCATCATACATCCTGTTTTCAAATTACCTTATAAAAGTATAATAATTAAAACAGTATGATATCTGCATAAAATCAGACACACAGAAAAGCAGAGACAAATATGTAACTCAGAAATAAACCTAAGCATATATGGTCAACTAATCTTTGACAAAATCATGTAATGGGAAAAAGACAATCTCTTAAATCATAGTGCAAAAAATAAACAAGTGGAACTACATCAAACTAAAAAGACTTGGCACAGCATTGTTTTGATCAATTTTATTTTGTTCTGTTTTATTTGATTTTATTATGTCTGACAGTATGGGCAGCTAGTTTGAAGATAACAAGAGGCATTATGGTAGCCATTGTTGATTTTCTATTATTTTGTTTTGAAATCCTGAATCACTTTCATTGTTTTGTTTTGGTTGGCTTTATTTCTGTTTTATTTTTTTGAGTTTTATTCTCTTAAAAAAAAACAAAAAAAGAAAAATCAATAAAATGAAAAGGCAGTCTTTTCACTAAGATAGAGTTTGCTCAAATCATGTATCTCATAAAGGGTTAATATCTGAAATGCATAAAGATAACAACTCAATAGGAAAAAAGCAAATAACCCAATTTAAAAATGGGTGTGTGATCTCAATAGGTACTAATTATCAGGAAAAGGAAAATCAAAACTACAAGGAGACATCACTTTATACCTGCTAAAATGGCTATTATCAAAAAGAAAAAAAGTAAGTGTTGGGAAGGATGTGAAAAAAAGAATCTGCAGTACACTGTTAATAATAACATAAATTTGTATAGTAATTATACTAAACATTAAGGGGAGGGTCCTCAAAATTTAGAAATAGAACTATCATATGCTTGAGGGGTCTTTCTTATAGGTACATATCCAAAGGAAATGAAATCAGTTCTTCATATAGATATCTGGGCTACTATGTTTATTAAAGGATTGTTCACTAATATACAGAAACAACTGAAGTGTCTATCAATGGGTAATAAAATTGTGCTATATGTATGCAGTAGAATAATATTCCACCTTTAAAAAGGAAGTACTATTGTTTGAGATGAGATGGATGAGTCAGAAAGACATTATGATAAAAAAAATAATTCAGACACTGACATTGTATGAGCTCACTTATATGTTCAATTTTTTAAGTTTATTACATACAAACAGAATGGAAAACAAAGGTTACTGGGGCAGGGATGGGGAGGAAATGAGATGGAAAAAAAGAGTAAAAACCTGAAGTTACGTAGGGTGAACCCATCTAGAGATTTTGAGTACAGCTTGAGTACTGTCACTAATAATATTGCTTACTGCTGAAATTTTCTAGGAGAGCCGAGTTTAAATGATTTGCTACAAAAGAAAACTGTGTGATGATAAATATGTTAAAGTGCTTGATTACATTAACCATTCCACTGTGTATATTTATATCAAGATATCATGCTGTATACCTTAAATATATGAAATAAAACTCTTTTTTAAAAATTTTATTTAAAGGGAAACAAAACAAAAAAATAAATAAATGGTAGCAACAATAGAGAAGTCCAAGGAAAAAAGGAAAGAACCAAAAAACAAAAACACTAAGAGATCATTACATGACAAATTACATACTGACATCTTGGAAATAGTTGTTCAAATTACAAAATTAAAACATGCCAAGTAGACTTTCAAACAGTGAGACTGTTAACAGTTCTGCTCCACGAGCTGACAAAAACAGCAATATGGTCATCCATCTTACACACTCAAACATACATGCAATTGTATCAAAAGGGTAAAATTAAACACAACAAATCAGAACAAGAAAGCAATGTAAGAGACATAAGTTTCAAAGCTAAACAATCGGAGATATTCACTCTCTATCATATTGACTCTTGTTTTCTTCCAAATAGTTGTCCATATTGTCACATACAGGGAATTCACATGAAACAACATAGTATGGAACTGATCTAAGCAGGATGAGGAAGGAAGTTTCAGGTCTTCAAGACCAGACAATAGGGAAGCCAAGAATGGCTGTCATAGTGTCTCTCATTCTCCTCAAAACAGCTGTCCATACCTTCATGTGTGTTGAACTGAAACAAAACAAAACAAGCTAAAATCACTTTGAACAAAGAATGATAGTATTGCTCGATTTCACATTGTGACATTACAGAGTCAGCACTGGGCACTGTAGTGTCTCTTTTTCTTCAAAATAGTTGTTCATTTCAACACGCATTATATAGTTGGTTCTCATAAACTGTTTATAAGCTCTACACATGCATGAGTTTCTACATGTATATCTATCCTTTCTGTATAAGAGGGAAAAACAAAACAAAGCAAGACAAAACAAAACAATTCCTAGAAAAGCATGAAGCAAAAAGTTATATAAAACCACAATACAAGGTGATCTACAATGGTTACCATGATGTCTCAGCAGTATGTAACAACATTAACAAAGACAAAGCATTGTAGATATTATAATATTCAAAAGCAGGCAATACTCAAACCAGAGTGGGTATCTTAGTGAATCTTGTCATCTTCAGTGTAGTTGCCTATACTCTTAGACTTGATGCTATCAATCATAACAGATTTAAATAAAATCACTCAATACAAGATAGCACTCTAACAAACCAGATTCAAATAAGATCAGTCATAATAAGACAGTATAAGTTATACAGGAATTCTGATTAAGTTGATAGGAAATTAAGGATGATTAACATATATGACCTCTTATTTTTGGGATAGCTGACCTTGTCCTCAAGTCTAGTGTAAGTAGACAAACTGGAACAGCATGTAATCCATCCAAGCAGAGTGATGAGGATAATGTAAATTTTAAATCTTGTTACCCCATTAACAATATCCTTTGCCTCCCTTTTTTAGATAATTCCTCCCCTTTCACTCCCATAGGGTGCACTGCTTATTTTGGGTCCCACTGCCTCCCTATATAGAGCATCTCAATGGACCCTATCTCCTGATCTACTCTGCCTGTGTTTTTCTCTGTTAGTATTTCGAGGCCCTCTATACTAGAGATTATAGCCAATCTTCTCTGCCTCATTTCTGCTATTCTGTTTTTCTGCCATTGGTTGTCTATTTTTCTGTTCCACTCCACCATCTGCCCCGTTCACTGAGGCCTCTCTGCCACTGTTCCTGACATGCTCATATTCTTGCTCTCTCTCTCTCAAATGTCCTTTAGTATTTTTCACAGGGTTGGATTGGTGGTCACAAATTCTCTCAGTTCCTCTTTGTCATGGAAGCATCTTGCTTCTCCATTAATTTCTAGAGACAGTTTTGCAGGATACATCAATCTGGGCTGGAGATTGTTCTCCTTCAGGGCTTGAATTATTTCACTCCAAGCTCTTCTTGACTTGATGGGCTGTGTCAAGAAATCTGCCGTGATTTTTATGGGTTTTCCTTTATAGGTGATCTGTTTCTTTTCTCTGATGGCTTTTAATATTCTGTTCTTATATTGAATTTCTGGGATCTTGATTATTATGTGTATGGGTGTAGGTCTGTTTTGGTTGTAGGTGGCTGAAGTTCTGTATGCTTCATACATCTGCATATCATTTCCTTTTTCTATGCTTGGGAAATTTTCCTTAATAATTTCTGTGAATAGCCTTTGCAGTTCTTCTGTTTTGACTCATGCTTCTTCATTCACATGCTTTATTCTTAAGTTATAGATCCTCTTGTCATCCTCAAGTCTTTGTACAGTTACTGCCTGCTCCCTTGTTATTTTTAAGAGATCTTCCCTTTCATGATTACACATTGCAAGCCTGTGTTCAATTTTTGATAGTCTATCTTTGGTTTCTTTCAAGCAGTTTTGCCAACTTTCTATGGAGTCTTTAGTTTGCTGGTAATCTCTTTGAATCTGCTTCATGAATTCTAGAATTTTTTACATTCTTCATGGAACATTTCTCTCCTTTTGTGTTCCTCCATTCTTCTGTCTGTGTCTTCTTGAGAGGTGCCCAGCCTTTCTTTTATTAATCTACTTATCTCTTGTTTAACTTGAATTAATATTTCAGTTTTGTTCTCATTTACGAGGTCCCAAAGATATCTCTTTATGTCCACTGATGCTGTGTTTGATGTTGCCTGTTTGCTACCCTCAATCTCTTTTATATTTACCTCTCCTGGGTCAATATTCTCAGGGTTGGGGGCTGGGGGCTTTTTCTTATTTCTCCCTCTCGTCATGTTTTTGGTTCCTTCCATACAAGTGTATAGTGTAATTCCCAGCCCCTTTTCTTGTTGGTTAGGGTTCTTCTGGAGCATGCAGGCTAAGGGCTTCTGCCCTCTGCTGGCCGCTATCAGAGTGAAGTGCAAGCAAGGGTAGTATATGCTGGCTCCTCCCCTCCGGGCCAGTCAACCTTCACAGGCCTTCACTGTGTCAGTGTGCACCACCCTCAGGGAACCAATTGATTTGTGATGACCCACTGGGTCCCAGCTTAGTTCAAGCAGATCCCACCAATCCACTCTGCGAGGGGAGAAATCAACTGAAGCTGCTTCCTTACAGAGCCAGGACTTTCCTGCCCAACTCCAATATGTTGTCTAGTTGGTTGCCCCTTTCCCGCAAGAGGGTCCCATTCCCATCACTCACTGTGTGTTGATGCTGGTCCAGAGAACTGCTGGGCTCCCTGACCTCTGACCTCAGTGCAGCTGCAGCGCGAATTCACGGTGCCTCTGGATGGGTCGCATGCAGGGCCAGTTCTGGGCGAGCTGCGTGCAGGGCTGTTCAGCTCCACGCTCCAGCCGCTCAAGCCAGTCACTTCAGCACGGGTTCGGTGGCTCAAATGGATCTCGGACAGGTGGCTCAAATGGATCTCGGGCAGGAATTCAGGCGGCTCGGCGCCAGTGCAGTGCTTGCTGATCTTAGCTTCTCTAATGGTAGCCCCAGGACCTCGTATTTGAGCAGTTCTTTCCCTTCAGTTTCTTCCTGGGTGAGAGATCCCATCTCCCTCTGTTTGGGTCTCTCCAGGGTGTTCTATTCTGGCATTTGAGCTGTCTCTCTCAGAGAGGCTCCATATCCTGCTACCTCTAGGTCCGCCATCTTTAGAAATGATCTTTTGAAATAAAATTCTTAAGAAAATTAAGATAAAATTTTAAAACACTTCCCACTTAAAAAAATGTATGTTCAGAAAAACAAGCCAGATATTAAAGATCATTGTATGATTCTACTTATAGGAAGTACCTATAAGATCAAATTCATTAAGACAGAAAGTAGAATTATGACTGGGAGGGCTGGGAGAAGGACAGAGGGATGAGAAATTACTTTCTAATGGGTAGAATCACACTCTGAGAAGATGAAAAAGCACTAAAGAAAGATTTTAGTTACCCAACAAGGTAAGTGATTTTAAAGCCATTAAACTGTATACATAACATGGTTATCATGGTCAATTTTATGTTATATGTATTTTTCCACGATAAAAATAAAGAGAAAGAAATAAATTGTAAGTAATATACAAACAAGAGTATGAATTTTAGAATCAACCCCCCGGAGTTTGACTCCTTGACACTGTTTAATAACTCTGTCACCTCAGGTGAGATCCTTCATATTTCCAAGCCTGTTTACTCATTATTTCAATGGCAATAGTAACACTGCATTCAATTGTTTTAAAGTATATGTAGGGTTTAGAGTAGTGCCCACCATGATAAGTCATGTTTCATTATTTCTTGTCATCTCCAACAAACAGCTATCAAGTACCTACTATGCCAGTGTGCTACGCCACAATGCTGGGGACACAGAGGTGAAGTGGCAGGATCCTTCCTTTAAGATTCTCATCACTTAGTAAATGTGACCTTAATTATTTCCACCTTCAGTCAAGTCCTAACTTGAGGATCAAGTATTAAAACAGTCCTGACAGAAGTATCCTGAAGATACAGAGGACTAGGGGTGTAACTCAATGGTAGAGCATTTGGCCGGCATGTGCTAGGTTTTGAATTTCATCTCTAGCAGCAGCAGTAGCAGGAGGAGAGGGGAAAGAAAAGGAAGGGGAAGAGGAGGAAGTGAAGACAGAAGACAACAGAAAAGGAGGGGAGACAGAAGGATGAGAATGAGGACTAGGAGGACAAGGAAGATGAAGAATCACAACAGCAGCAAAAAGAAGGAAGACGACAAGAGAAAGGAGGAGAGGAAGATAAAGGGGAGGAAGAGGAAGAAGAAGAGGAGCAGCAGCAGAAACAGCAGTAACACAGGAGACTTAGTTAGACTGAAGTCTAAAATGTTTCCTAACAGTTAGTCCTATTTTAAGACAGAAGGTGAGGTAATCTGAACGACTGCTCCCAGATATGCTGCAGAGGAGAATCAGAGGGCTGTACTGTGTGCTCTCAAACGGCTCCATATGTCTCACAAAGTCTAATACCAGAAGGTGAGGGCAAAGGACTGGACCAGAGCAGCCTGCTGGGGAAAGACCCCAGGGTGGCAGCTTTGTAGATGCCTCTGCTTCATGACATCATCCACATTTCCCCAGCAGGGACATATGTGTCCATATGTCAGGAGAGGATTCTAATTCAAAATGACAGATACAATTTTCACATAGATGAGTGGAGAGGAACCAAGGCTGAATCATCCCTGGATGACAGACAGAAAGTAAAAAGGCCCAAAGGAGAGACCACCTATAGTTTTTTCTGGACCACTGCAAGTTCTAGGCTCCAGGACGTACAAGTGAAGACCAGGAAGAAAACATCCCCAGGGTCGCCTATGACCTAAAGAAGATACCCCCATCCCAGGTCCCAGCTAGCCCAGCCACCCAGAGGTGTCTGAGAGTTTATTTTTTAAGGAAATGGAAAACAATTTTCTTTCTTGGAAAGAGGGAACTGATAATGCGTTGCACAGAGACAGAGAGACACTAGAGCAAACCATTCAGTTGTAAAACACCATCTCTTCAGCTACAGTGCCCAGGCAGGGCAGAACACAAGGAAGGGGAGGGAGATGTTCCCTGTGTAAGTTCTCAGGAGAAACCCAGTGTGGCTTCTCTTTGCTGGAGACCCTGAGGTCTTTCCTAGAGTACAGTGGTCAGGAAGTGGTCATGCGATCAGGAAAGGCCTCCCT
>PVJX010017641.1:0-37987 GCA_004027295.1 Dolichotis patagonum | reverse complement strand
ATTAGGGTCTTAGAAATTACAAATTGGAAACACAGACTGAAGGGACTAGCACTCAGGAGGCTAAGACAAGAGGCTAGCACGCCCAGACTTCATAATGAGTTCAAGGCCATCCTGAGATACATAGCAAGACCCTGACTCAAAAAACAGATTTGAGATCAAGGATTTAGCTCAGCGGGATAAGTCCCTGCCTGGAAGGCACGTGGTCATGGGTTTGATCCCTGTACAAAAAAGAAAAGAAAAACGATTCAGACAGCTCCAAAGACGGCAGGGAAGGCGGAGCTCCTATGAACAAGGGCATCCTTTTGTTACACAGCAGTAGTGATTCTCCTGCCGGAAACATGTATCTGTAGGAACCAGGGCTATGCAAGGGATGAAAGAAGGTTACATTCAGAAAACAACTGTTGAACAAGAGCACCCTTGATACCCATCCTGGGCCTCCCAGGACAGAGTTCTTATCTGATTGGTTGTTCCACGTGCCTGCAATCAGGGTGGACAAAGTCTACATTTGGGCAGCAGTCTGAATACAGATTCACATATGACTCCTGCTTCCTAAGGGCCTTCTGGTTCCACTGTGAAAAGTTTTCAGGGTTGCTTTTATCAGAGCTCTTAAAAAACAAAACAAAAAAACCAGTTCTAGGGATCAAACCTGGGTCCCCACATACACTAGGCAATTGCTCTACAATGGCGACAGAGCACTCGTCAGTCCTCATTTATTTTCCTTTTATTTTCACAAGTGTGTACATGGGAAAGAGCCAGAACCTTTCCAACGCCACTCCCAGCCCTGTTTATTAACCAGTCCAGCATTGGCTCTAGGGGACTTGACAGGGCCTGTCGCTGTGGCCTGAGGTAGCCTGTCCTAGCACAGTGCCCTCACACTGTGCCCTCGCTGCTGTGGACTGCTTCTTGGAGCCTCCCCACTCCCTGATCTGGGCTCTCCTTTCTATTACCAGCATCTTCCAAACACCAGCTGATCCTAGGAGTCTCTGGGCCGCTGGACCTGTACCCCACTTCCTGGCCTTTCCTAGAGCTGCCGCTCCCCCTCCCTTTCTTTGCCTTGTTTCACCAGCGCTGGACACAGAACAAATGTTCAATAAATGATTGAATGAACGTTCTCAGTCATTCCATGGATCAGGGCTGGGGCTTGTAATCCGACCCATCAACGATCTTTCCCAGCAGGCAAGATTGGGGAACAGCGCGCTAAATGATCAGAAAGTCCCCCAGCCCAGGAGAGGAAGAGGTTGGAAGCTTCCAGGGTGAATCTTGGCTCCATGTTTGTGAACAGAAAGATGATGGTACAATGAGGAACCCTCTGTCACACGCAGGGTCCACTGATTAAGTGAGGTGACAGACCCCAGGCCCTCCCTGCAAATTTCCAGTTCCAAGTAAGGTAGCATAGAAGAAATACAAGGTAGGGAGGAGATAAGGAAACCATAACTAAAACAATTATACTTTTCAGGGCACTGTAACTTCCTGGACCCACCAGAAGTCACTCAAGGCAATCCATGTAGTGTTCCCTTGGTGAAATGGAGAGTCCTTTCCTGCTAGACACCTACAGTTCTTCAGGAATCCTGGAGTCCATGCATTGGCTTAATTGTGAAAATAAAGAGCAGGAACCTGGTCTAAGATAAAGAAACAAGCTGAGAGAATTCAAAACACGTTTTAATTATCCATCTCAAATAGGCAAAACAAGGGGGCCGGGGATTTAGCTCAGTGGCACAAGCGCCTGTCTGGCAAGTGTGAGGTCGTGGGTGTGATCCCGGGTACCTAAATAAATAAATAAATAAATAAGATGATTCTTAATTTAAAAAAGCAAAACTGGGCTTCTGGCTGTCATATGCGTTGGTACCCTGCTTCAGGATGAGCACCTTTTCCTGGGGTTTCCAACCCTTCAGGAGAAGCCCAGATGTTCCCGCTCTAGTATATAATGTGTCTGTCTCTTCTAGGTCTGCACTTTTTTTTTTTTTTTTGCGTGTGTATCTTTGCATTGAAAGTTCCCTTTTCATCTTTCTGTTGTTAAAAAAATTGTTTTTTAAGTCTTGATAGTTCTTTTTCTGTGACAGGAGTCAGCCAGCTTGCAACATTATTCTGAGTAGGGCGGGTGAGGCTCCTTATCTCACTTTGGGAGCCTCCTCAGACCCTGTCGGGTTAGGTAGGAGAGCAGAGGATGCCGGGCTGGGGAAATGGGAGTGACCTGCCGATCACAGAGTTCCAGCACACATGCGCAGAACAGTTCCCAAGCCCTCTGACAGAACCAGAGTGCTGTCCTCCGTTCTTCTTGCAGCGCTCCGCCAGGTTTCTGATCGTGAGGCCCATGCCTGACATCAGCCCGAGGAGCAGAGACATGAGAGACGGCCACCGAGGAGCGCGTGGCCGCTGTGCGCTTTCACAGTGGCCAACCTGTAAGCTGCAGGCTGTGCTTCTTTTCCTGCTTTTAGTTGGACCAAACTCACTTTGCAGAGCATGTTTCTTTTCCTACCTTTAATAATGTAAAACCTCATTGCCTTTTCTGCTTGTCTCGACCAATTCTTTTTTCAGGACAGAAAGAACCCAGAAACCATCTCTAAAAGGAGATCCAGAACCCCAGAACCCGGTAACACGGTGACACTGATATAGGAATGATACTGGATCTCCAAATAAACCAAACAATATAAAAGGAATAATATAACTCCGAACCTGCTAGGCTGCCCGATGGCCAATACGCCAAGCTCATGTTCTTTAAAATCAAAGAAGTTTTAGGAACAACAAGGATTATGAGCAGAAAATATTTTTTCGCGGGGAAGAATTAGCTTCTAGCTACGAGAGACAAAAGGGGCTCCCAGTAGGTTGCTGAGGACTCTGCTTCTCAAGGAAGTGTAGACAGCAAAACCGTGAGGTGAGGGGATTCAAAGGTGGGACAGAACTGTAGTCAGCGGTTACTAATTCTAGCTATATTAATAAGCCACACTAGTAAGCGTAGTTGTTTAGATAACACTGATCCGGTGGGAAACTACAAGGTAGACATGAGATGGACAGAACTACAGTCAACCAGTAAGAGTACAAGTATAATCTGTTAGGTAATATTGATTAAAGAGGGATCAAATGGGGAAGCAAGTCACACAGCAAGTGTACACCAACTGGAACAGAGATTTTTCCTGGAAGCATGAGGTCGTCAGTTTGATCACGGTGATAGATACCTATTTAGAATATCAATCACTGCTATTCCTCCCTGGGGGAAGTATGTGGGTGTAGTCATTCTGTCTTTTGTCTTGAGGTCTGGCTTTCAATGAATGCCCCCCCCCCACAGTTGTAATATATCTTTTGTACTGTGGCCTTTCAGGGGCCTATCCTTGTTTAACTTCCTGTGATATTTCTAACTAACTTAGCTGTCAGTAATAACAAGGAAAAGTCCTCTTACCCTGAAATGTGGTAGGGAATTGAGGAGAGGTGTCCCCAGTTTTTATTTTAGCCTTCTTTACATATGAATCCTTTTAATGAACTTTTTCTCATTTGGTTCCCATAACCCTGTGAACTGGAAATGTCACCCCCATTTTACAGATGAGGAAACTGAGGCTGAAAGAAGGGCAGTGGCACTTGTCTTGACCAATTCTTTATTCAGGACAGAAAGAATCTAGGAACTACCTCTGGGAGACAACAGCATCCCAAAACCCAATAACAAAAGCATTCAAAGAATGTTTTTAGGCAAAACATCTGGTCCACACCTGTTATCCCAGCATTCCAGGAAGCTGAAGCAAGGAAAATTGAAAGTTCAAGCCCAGCCTGGGCAATTTAGTGACTTACTGAGACTTTCAAAAACCAAACAAACAGGGGTTGGGGATTTAGCTCAGCGGCGTAAGTGCCTGCCTTGCAAGTGCGTGGTTGTGAGTTCGATCCCCGGTACCGATAAAAGCAAACAAAAACTAACCCAAAACACTACAAGGGATGGGGTTGGGGTTGTGGCTCAGTGTGAAGGCCTTGGGTCCAATTCCCAGTGCCACAAAGAGAACAACTAACAAACGGTCCCCTCTCCCAACCAGAAACAACAGATTGGGCCTTTGCTTCCCCACCTAAATGGGGCATAGTGGGTCCCTTGTAAATTGAGCCTAGGAGCCCTTTCTACAGATCCACAAACTCACACCCCCCCTACCCCGGTATGCCTGCTGCAGACCATAACATGTGCTCTCTCCAGCACCCACGCTCTATCCTCCTGGAGTGTGTGTGTGTGTGTGTGTGTGTGTGTGTGTGTGTGTGTTTTAACTCTGCCCAATGAAGCCTTTCTATGCCTCTCGTGGACATACACTGACAATTCTTTTCTGTAACAGCGTTAAGAACCTACAAGGTGGGCTAAATGGGGGAACTTTTGGGCTTTGTTTATGTGACAAAACTGGGTAATAAAAAACACCTACCATGACAGATTATCAGAAAAGAGAGAGTCAAGCAGGGTGTGGTGGCTCACACCAGTAATTCTAGCCTTGGGAGGCTGAGGCAGGAGGATCCCTGTGAGTTTGAGAATGGTCTGGGCTACACATTGGGTTCAAGGACAGCCAGAACTACACAATAAGATCCTGTTGAGGGTGGGGGAAGAAGGGGGAGAAGGGAGGAGGAGGAGGTGGGGAGGAAGAGAGGGAAAGGAGATTCTCTCTACAGAGGTAAACGTCCCTCAAAGAAAGCAACTTGTCTTGTTTGTAAGCTTTTCCTTTGTCTGCATTGCTTGCAATGATCAGCTCAAAACGATCCTTCTGCCAAAAAGGCATGGTTTGGGCTGGTGGATTAGTCCTAGTTTGGGATAGCTGGGACCTCAGGGTCTAGGAATCCAGCAGCCACACTTGTGCCCAAAAATTCTGCACTGGTCTCTGAAGTGGGACTGGGACACAGGGAAGACTGCATTCGGGTAGAACCGATGTCAACCGCCGAGAAGTGTGGTTAGACCAGCAAAGAAGGGGAGGATTTGTGATGCTAACGTGTGGCACTCCAGTAGACATCTTCGGGTTTTTGCCTTTATTTGGGAATGCTAGGGATTCCCAGGGCCTCACATACTGTAGGCAAATGCTTTCACACTGAGCAATATCCAGCCCAGGCATCTTTACTCTGAAACGCACATGAAAAATAAAAAGGAGGAGGAAGAGAGGGCTAAGAAAGAGAAGAGAAAGAAGTCGGGGAGGGAGAGGGAGTCTCCAAACCCCCCAAGCACTTTCTATTAGGTTCATTTTGTGGGGAGGGGGATACTAGGAATCAAGCTCAGGACCCCATGCTTGCCAGGCAGGCGCTGCGCCACGGAGCTGGGTTCATAGTTTATGCCTGCAGCCCTTTGAAGGAGCCTGCTGTTCCTCCTGGGAGGGCTGTTCCTGGCCCGAGGAACCATCAGGTGTGATGCCGAGGTTGGCCCGGGGTGAGAGCAGATCCAGAGGGAGGTTCCCTGGCCTGGGGGACAGGACCGGACTCAGGGGCCAACTGGCCCCGGTTTGGGTGCTGATTAGCCCTACAAAGTCAAGCCCCATCTTCCTCATCTGCAGGTTGTGATAGTGACCACTGGGGGTCGCCGGTGAGCCCACAGCTGGTGCCCCACAAACAGAACTGGTTTCTGTTAAACAAGGTGACCTGAGGAGCTGTGGGGATGGAGGGGATGCGATCACCTTCCTCCCCACCAAAAGGGTCACACTGATATACCTGTACCAAAGACAGGCCAACAGAGCAGAACAGATTTAATCAGAGTTGTGTGCCACACGAAGCCTTCTGAAATGAGGACCCGAGATGTAGGAGAACTATCCATTGTTACGCTTAGGTTTGACCAAGCACGGACAGCCCTGTAGCACTGAGATTGGACGAAAAGCTGTGATCCAGTGCTAACAGGCGCGGCCTGGGTGTTCAGGAGTGTCGGGGCTCTGAGTGGCATTTCTCTCTCTGGGCACAGGGCACAGGAATAGGGGTCTTTCAGTACGAAGGAGGGGTGTCACCTTGCCTGGCTTTGGGGAAAGGTGTTCTAGTTCCTACGGGCCAAGGAGTGGGACGGGGGGGGGGGGACAGGACACAGAGAGAGAGAGAGAGAGAGAGAGAGAGAGAGACCGACTTTGCTTCTGAGCTGCTTCTGAGGCCCCTGTCACTTTAGCTCAGCTTGGGGAAGTGTTTTCTGAGCTCTCATTCCAACTTTGCCCCAGTCAGGACCAAGGCACTGAATCCACTGCCCGGCCCCAGGAGGCAGCCACCCCGGTCAGCTCCATTTTGCTTATGAGAAAGAGGGACGGAGAGGTTAGTCCGTTGCTCAGAATCACCAGGTAATAGGCAGCAGAGCCAGGATTTAGAGGGATACCATTCTGTCTCCAGAGGCCACCCAGGGGGTCCCATAAAAGTGGCCCCAATTTCCCAGACTAGAGCCCTACAAACTTCCCTACCTTCCCCTGAGTGGGGGGCGGGGCAGGTGATCAGTCAAAACTCAGAGCCTGCGGGCAGCGTTCGTCACCCCCAGCTCCAGCTTCAGCAACAGGGCGGCAGACTACCCCCAACTCCCGTGCACAGGGTTCGCGGGCTGATGCTGCCACCTCGTGGTGCTTCCCTGTCACTGCATGTGCCCGCTGGCTGGGTTCGCTCCTGCGGGCCTTTGTCCCAGGCCTTCCAGCGTGGCCTCACTGCTCAGAAGCTCTCCCTCCAGGATCAGGGACCTTTCCCTTTCTTATGCTTCCAGCCTCACACCCTCCATCACATTCTGTCCTCTCTTCTTTTGTTTTGTCACATCACATTTTTGTGTGGAGGTAGAACTAATACATGGGTACTAAGCGTGTTTATGAATGGTCACATACTGGACACGCTCACAGTACCAGCACTTGGGCCAAGAAATGGAACATCCTTGGTGCTCCAGAAGCTCTTCTGCTTGTGTCCATTACAGCACAGAATGCAATGGCACAGAACATTTATTATGTCACAGATTCTGTGTCAGGATTGGACTGGGCACCTGGTCTGCACCCTGCACCCATCGGGAAGGCTCCCAGGCTCTGGGCTCTTTATTTACACTGTCTGCTGGTGATGCTGGCGTTTGCTGGGTCCTCTGCTGGGATTACAGTTCACTGTGTGAGTGGCTTTACATGGCTGTCCATGGTATGTCACCTTCAGGAGAGCAAGGAGGAAATACACGGTGTTTCATGATCTAATCTAAGAGGTCACATAAGGTCACCTCTGCTTCTCTTGTGGGTCAGAGTCTCAAACATCCACTCGGGTTCCAGGGATATAAGTCACCTCTTGATGTGGGACCCGAGGTCATGATGGGCACTTGATCTCTTTTCTTTCTCTGTTTATGTGATGTTTACATATTTTGGCCTAATGTACACTTAACATTTTGATTTATGTACGCTAACTTTATTTTCCAAGATGTATCTCTAGATCCTTCTAATTTTACCATCTGTCCTCACATGCAAGATATTTTTCTTATAGGTGGCATATTTTATTGGTACTGGGAATCGAACTCATGACCTCATGCTTGCCAAGCAAGGCTGCGCTGCTGAGCTATATGCCCGGCCCCTAGCTGGCATATTAAAAATCCATTCTTTTACTGAGAATCTTTAGCCCATTTATTTTTTTTTTATCAGTACCAGGGATTGAACTCACGACTGCCTGCTTGCAAGGCAGGCGCTTATGCCGCTGAGCTAAATCCCCAGCCCCAGCCCATTTATATTTTATGTAATTACTGGTATACACATATATTTAAGTTTAACTCTACTACCTTTTCACTATTAGCAGAATTGGTCTGTTTTTTCCCCCTTTCTTGTGCTTTTTTGGAGGACTTGATACATTTACTTTTGTTTATTCTGGGTTGATTAATTTATAGATTTATTTCTCACTTTTATATGTTTAATACTGTAGATATTATATTTACCCACACACAATCTATTAGATTCTAATATTATTTGGCTTTTCTTTTTTTAAAGTATGATGAATGTATGTTTTTATTTTTTGTTCATTTATTTTTATCGGTACCGGGGATCGAACTCACAACCGCAGGCTTGCAAGGCAGGCACTTGTGCCGCTGAGCTAAATCCCCAGCCCTCTAATATTATTTAGGAAATTCTCCACTTTCTCAGGTAATGCAGGTGCCTAAAACCATGTTAATTCTATTTACCCTACCCAAACTTTTGTGTGATTTTTCACATGTAATTTAATTATACATTATTTTAAAACTCACAAGCTATCACCTCCTCTTCACAACCCATATTAATTTCTATTCACTCACACATTTACATCTTGAATTGTTCCTTATTCTTTCCCATGTTTCCTTCTTCCTACAACTGTTTCTGTCAGCCTGAAACACTCCATTTCATATCTCTTTTGAGGTCAACCAGTTAGCCATGGACTCAACTTACTGGTCTGGAGTTGTTTTTTAAAGTATATTTCCAGTGGGTCTAGAATTCTAATTGGTGGTTGTTTTCTAGAGAAGTCATTTGGTGATGGTTTGCATTTTGAGCCACCAGAAACCTGAGAGCGTGTGGCACTGGGCCAAGCCACACGAGGGACTGGGCCCATTCAGCAGGAGGAAAGGTGGCCCATGGAAGTAATGGGGTGATGTGAAAGGCTTAGTCTTGCCCTTCCTAACACTTACGGGCCAAACTAGGTCTTGTCATGCAAGTGTGTGAGCCTTCTGTTGCTGTGGTAAAATAGCAGACAATTTGAAAAGAGAAAAGGTTTTTCTCGGCTCATGATTTTAGATGTTCAGTCCGTGGTTGTTTGGTCCTGTTGCTGTGGGCCTGTCGTGAGGATAAACATCACAGCAGTGTATGCACAGTGGAACAACACTGCTCACTCACACCATGGCAGCTGGGAGGGGACCAAAAGAAGTAGGAGCCGGGGCCCCCATGTACTCTTGAAAGGCACAATCCTAGTGACCTCCTCTCACTAGGCTCTGCCTCTTAAAGCGCAGAAAGTTCAGGAGTTCAAGCCCATCTTAGGCAATTTAGTAATTTAGCAAGATTTTCTTTCAAAATAAAAGTGGGGTGTGGTGATGCACACCTGCAATCCCAGCACTTGGGAGGCTGAGGTAGGAAAACCACTGTGAGTCTGAGGCCAGCCTATGCTACTTAATGATTTCAAGACAGTTTGAACTACATAGCGAGACTCTGTCTCAAAAACAAAACAGTGGCAAGCGACAGCTTAGCCTGTGTGTGGTGACATGGAGCTCGAAGCCTTGAGCAGGGACACTAGCCTGGTCAACCTGTCTGTCCTCCCCGATCTGACCGTGGTGCTCCTGGCCATTGTCATGCTCTTCACTGCCTGGTTCTTCATCTACGAGGTCACCTCCACTGAGAACACACAGGACATCTACAAAGAGCTCCTTATCTCTCAGTGGCCTCACTCTACAGGCTTTGGTGCCCTCTTCCTCCTGCTCTGGGTTGGCGTCTATGTGTGTGTCTCTGGGATACCCCAGGCAGCTTCACTGAATTCCTCCTTTTGTAAATTAATTTTTTAGTGTTGTTAAAAGTGTGCCACCTGCTGCTCACAATAAAAGCAGATGGGTGGGGGGAAAGCCCCACCAAAACAAACAAACAAACAAACAAACAAACAGTCTGGGGATGTATTTAGCTCAGTGTAAAGGTTCTGGGTTCACTTCCCAGTTTAAAAAGGAAAAGAAGGAAGGAAGGAAGGAAGGGGGGAAGACAGAGAGACAGAGACAGAGAAAGAGAGAGAAAGAAAGAAAGCTGTTATTATTATGATTAGGAAGCAGTGAGCTTCCTGTCTCTGCAAGCATTCAAGCAGAGACCAGGAAAGGCCTTATCTAAGCCATGGTGGAGAGAATTCTGGCAGCGGGTGACGATGGATGAGATGGCAGCCAAAGCCACCTCTGCCACCCCAGGAGTTTGTGGAATGGTCCTGAAGAGCCCTGCTGTCTTCACCACAGACTCTGTCCAGGGGACCCTCCTAGGGCAGCTGGGGTCATCACAGTGTGATGCTGGGCCTCTGCCCTGGACACTGGCAGCTGGGAAAATGTGACTTAACGACTCGGTCTCTGTCAGGCAGGAGAGGCTGCGGAGAAGGACCAGCCTTGGCCACCATCCCCTGGTGGGATCAGGAGGGAAGCAGCTGTGGTGGGTACCGAGCTGGGGTCACTGACGGGACACCACCTTATGGACACACCCTGGTGCAGGCCGCAACGCACAGCTGTACCTCCAGCATACGGCAGCCCCACGTCAGCCACCTGCTGAAAGGGCATCGGCATCTTACATCAGTATGAAACTTCATAAAAGAATGAGTGAATTTAGAAGTGCCTCCTACACAGGGTACAGCTGGGAAAGATACCATCTCCAGAGGTAGCAGGGAGCCTTCCTGAGCTCCCACCGCCCTGGCCCATCTGTCTCCCCTCCAGATTGTGGGTCCTGAGCATGCTGTGTGACACCCACGCCTGTAATCCCAGGGCTCTGGGAGGCTGAAGCAAGAGGGCCAGGAATTCAAGACAGAAACTTGGTGATTTGGCAAGAAACTGTCTCAAAATAAGAAAGGGCGGAGGACGTAGCTCAGTGCAGAGGCCCTGGGTTCAGCCCCAGTATTATTGCGGGAAATAATGGGGGAAAAAACTGTTGCACGCAAGGAAGCCTGCAAAGTGTGGACTCTTGTCCTTCCCCAGGCTGTTTGGGGGGCTCCTGGCCTCAGGCTTCTTGGCTCCCTGGGACAGCCGTGGGGGGCAGGGTTATGGTAGAAAACAGCGCTGGGACTCAGTTCCAGGAAGCCTGGGGTGGGGGTGGGGTGTGTTGGTCTGAGAGTGGCTTCCCTGTGGCAGGGTGCAGAGGAAGAGGAGGAGGAGGCCTAGTGGGGGGTAGGAGGTGCAGAGGGGTGTGGGAAGCAGCCCCAGCCCGGAGGCACTGCACCCGGGTGCTGGAGGGCTTTCATCCAAGATCACAGCCGAGCCCCAAGATGCTAGGACTACAGTAACGCCAGCTGGGGCAGGAGACAGAGGGCTGCCCTCTGTCTGGGTCAGGGGCCCCGCAGCCCAGTGAGGAGAGGGTATCAGTGACTTGCATTACTGGGAAAGCCAGTTCCTCTGTATTCATCTGGAGGCTCAGATGTGAAATAGTATAATCTGTGGTGTTACAATGTTTCCAGCACCCTGTTTTTTGTGTCGGTACAGACTTTCCAGAGGGGTTGTTGGGGTTTGGGGTGTACTCTATGTAGGTTCTGTTGTATCCGTTGAATGTTTTAAACAGTACCCACACATTATATTTTTAATTAAAATGGGCAAAAGTTTTGGAGACTTTGCTGTCTGACCTGGAGCCACGGTTGGAGTTGGGGTGTCTCTGCCCTTAGGGCCTCCATCCAGGGTCCCTTCTTGGATCACAATGGTGGCTGAAGGTTGCTGCCAACCAGATGGGGACACAGGCCAGCTGTACCCCCTCATCCCCTGCTTCAGGCACCTTGCCTGGCAGCCACCCAGCCCTGCTCTTCTGGTTCCTTTTCACCTTAGACCTGGACCTGTGACAGAGGAGGGTCACACTCTGCCTATATACTGCCCCCCATTACCAACAGTGCTAGGCAGGAAGTCTCACTCCACTCTAGATGGGGAAACTGAGGCTTGGGTAGAGACAGTGTCTCCCACAACATCACGACTGGAACCCAGGTCTCCTACTTTCCAGACAACCCCCTACCTGTTTCCAGGTGTGCTTCCAAGTGTCAGATGGCAGGAGAGGGCTGGCCTATGTCAGTGGCAGGTAGACGGTGGGGGTGTCCTGGGGACCCTAGTCTGCCTGGCTGTGTGAGATGCCTACCCCAGGACCAACTCTCACCCCTCCCTAGGCCGTGGTGCCCACCTGCCCTACACACACACACACACACACACACAGCTGTCCTCTCCTCCCTTGTAAATCCTCTGCTGGGGAGGCCTCACTGAGTGGCTGCTTGCAGTCCCTGGTGCCCAGCTGGCAGGCAGTCTGAGCCATGGCCTGCGTGTGCGTGCTCTGCCCTGCCTGCCTTGCCCCCTACTGGGTCATACGCTGGTTGGGAATCCCCATGTGAGTCCTGGAACAGACCCCTGGCCACAGGTCCCAGGAAGTCAGAGCTGACAGGGCCCACAGGCACTACAAACTCTGAACCTGAACAGGGCTACAATCCCACGGCCTGATCCACTGGGGACCCCTGTGGTAAGGGACCAGTTTGCTCACACATTACTTCTGAGAGCCGTTAATGTCCTGACGGGCACAGGGACTCTCCATGCTGGGCCAAAGGGCACTCACACGCCAAGCTTGGGAGACCACAGGATCTACTCAGAGCAGAAGGAGCCACCGCAGATTAGAAAAAGATGCTCCCTCACCAGCTGGGGGAAACCTGACCAACAGACTGATTTTATTAGAACAGGTCCCTTTACTGCCCTCTGCTGGAAACTCCGAGTAAACACACATGACACCGGCACTGTCTGGGAATGGCACCGCGCTCTCTGGGTACCGTTACCGAGTGTGCAGCCTGCCCAACTATGCGTGGCAGCCCTGGGTTCAGAGTTGCACAGTCTCAGCCTGTCTCTCTTTCCCTTCCTGCCTGCGCAATGTTCTTTAGCCCCAGGGGAGGGTTCTGCCTCAGTCCCAGTGGGACGGACCCTTCTGATCCGAGGCCTCCGCTGCTGTGTCACCACTCTGGCCCTTTGCCTCACCATGGCAGACTGGAATGCCTGCGACGGAGACAGATTCCACACACGCGCATAGAGAGGACTTGTGAGTAGGGTTGGATCCAGACCCGGCCCGGGCTAACTCGCTGCGAGCGTAGGGAGGTCCATGGCCCTCTCCAGGCTGGTTTTCTCTTCTGTAAAACGAGGCTGCTGAGCCCCCTCATCTGCAGGGGTCCCACGGCCCGAACCGACAGTGGCCTCCCTGCCCCTCTGCCTCTTGGAGTCTGGAGAAGAGCAGGGCAGTCATTCCCAGTCTCCAATAACAGACAGCCCAAAAGACGGCAGACCACAGCCTGGATTTTTTATTAGACTAGGAAATATAATTTATTTCATAAAAATTAATTTTGTTACAATAGGAATGCTGAACGTTATTTACAGGTTGTAGTTTACAGAATGGAGAGAGGTGGGACTGGGGCCATCCCTGGAGTGCTGTACCCCTAGGACATATAACCATGTCATGGCCCAGGTAGGGTCCAGCCCTTTGTCCCCAGAGCTGTTCCCTGCACCCAAGCTCCCAGTCACCTCCTCTCAAGAGGACCTGTGAGGCGACCCAGCTCAGTTGCCTGGGGGCAGAGGGCCCTGGGCCATCTGGGGGATGAGGAGGGTCCCAAGCGGAAAGCTGGGCCCCAGAGGAGGCAGAGGCACGTAGGAGATACACGGACCCTGTGGGTGAAGGGTGGGTGAAGCAGGCACGGGGCTTCCGGGGGCACAGAGGAGGCCACGCCCCATGCACAGGTGGGGCAGGTGTGCATGTTGGGGGGGCGCCCTGATGTGCCCAAGGATAAAAGCACACAGGCGCACGCGCGCGCGCACACACACACACACACACACATACACACACACGCAGAGGTGAGAGACGGAACCCTCTGTGCTGGCTTGCTGGGTCCCACTGGCACTGAGTTGCTGGTGCCCTGCGGCAGCCCCACAGCAGGCTGGTGGAGTGGGCAAGTGCTTTCCGGGCTTTTCCACGGAGCTGGACAGTGCGACCCCAACCGGAGGCTCCAGCCTTGGGGCCAGAGGAGAGGACAGGGCATCGCAGGCCACTTCAACTTCTGCCCACTAGGATTCCCTTTGGAAGGGCAGAAAAAGGCGTGTCAGAACCCAAAGGGCCAAAGACAGCAGCTGTGGGGCCTCTTAGGCATGAAAAGGATGCAGATGCAAACGCCCAGAGAAGGCGGTGGTGTACGTGAGGCCACACAGCAGAGCTGGAGCTCCACGCCTGCCTCCGTCAGCAGCTCTCCTGGTGGGGGCCTTCCCGCCAACCTCCGGGCAGGGCCTTACCTACCCCTGGCCAACTCCCACCCTAGGAGCCTGGAATCCATGACAGGGAAGATGGGCTGGAGACACTGGCTGGAACAGGAGACCGGACTTTCAAAGGTCAGGGGGTACTCAGGTGGCCCCGGTGGCTGTCCAGGGGTTCCTGGGGTAACCCTTGAGGCCAGTGCCCAGAGCCTGGGGTATCTGGCACCTCCCAGCCTTGGATGCCAAGGAGGGGCCTTTGATGAGGGTTCTGTGCCCACTGTGAGATCTGGGTCCCAGCCATGGCCATTGGCTCAAAGGCTATGGGGACTCAAACCTCCCACTCAGACATGCCCTGGAACATCTTGGGGTAGCAGGGTCACCTCCTCCACCCTGGCCATTCAGAAAGGCCACTTCACAATGTCTCAGGCCACCAGGGAGGAGGGTGCAGGTGAGAGCTGGGAAAATAAATTCTGCCCCCCACTTTCCTCCTGGGTGCCCACACTTCCCACCCCACAGCCTCTTTATCTGGACTCTGGGGTGTCTGCCTGTGGGTGTGGGAGGCAAGGGCCCCTTCCTGTCCTCAGGGTACTGGACTTTATGAATTCAGCCTCAGTTTAAGAGTTTAGAGGATGACTTGGTGCCATGGCGACAATCCTGTCTCATCTGCTCCCTGCTGGGGAAACCGAGGCCTTGTCAGAATTCAGTCCAAGATGGATTCATTAGCAGCAAAGCACACCTTGTTCAGTCTCTCCCCCAAATGCACACTTGCACGCACACACACCCAGCCAGAACCTGAGCACGCCAACTCTCACCCATATACAGGAAAAAAGTTTTTTCTTTTTTTTTTTTTTTTCCATTTTCTGTCTTTTTTTTTTCTTAAAAAGGACTTATCCAAATATTTGGATAATAAATCTTTGCGTTTCCTAAGAAACTGGGTTTTTCTTTTCCCTTGTGGCTTTGGTGTTTTTCTTCTTCTCTGAGCCTCACTAGCGTCTGAAGCTTTTTCTTTCCTTCTTTTTCCTTTTCACTGTGGACAGGAGAAAGCGGTTTTCTTGAACTGAACTCAACTCTTCACGAGGAAAGGGGGTGAGAGCTTTGAGGGCTGGAGTGAGGGAGGGAGAAACCAACAGCTGGAGGAGAAACGGAGAACAGAATGAAACCAGGGGGACCCAGAAGTCGCAGGGAGAAGGTGAGAGGACTGCAGGGAGGTCCGTATCTGCTGCTGTCACACAGCTGTGACCCAGGAGAGATAGCTGGGGACGAGGGTCTCTGGACCCAGCAACAGAGCACGGAGATTTTCTAAGGCTGGTCGTGGTCTAGTCTTGGTCTGGGGTTCTGGCGGGGAGCAGGAGGAGGAGAGGAGCAACTCCTGCTGAAGGCTGGGAGGGACAGCTGAGGCTGAATGTCCCCATAGGGTGGCCCGTCCCAGACCTCCCTGCTCCGCCTCTGCCTGTCTCTGCCAGTCCGCACTCTGGGTACTCAGCAGTCCCCGTCAGTGGCCATGGCCACCAGCATCTCACTCTTGCCCATCTCCTCCAAGGCACTCGCCAGGCTGTTGAGGTCCCCGTCATCCTGCTGCAAAGCTTCCCAGAGGTCCAGAATCACACCAGTGGGGCTCGCTTTGGTGGCAAAGTAATTCAGGTACCTGGCAGAGGGAAGGAGGGGCATTGCAGAGGTGCTTAGCACCTCCCAGGAGCCTGCGGGTGGAAAGGCACATAGATGCACCCCACTAGCCCCAGCCGCATCTCTAACATGGGGTTGGAGTGAGTCACCTCCCAGCACTGCAGGACCACATCCAAGCCTGGGCAGACACCAGGAGGGATTGTCCAAGCCCAGCCACCACACTCTTCTCATCCATCCCACTCTGTTTCCTTCTGATTCTGCCCTTTGCACTCCCCTGGAGAGCAGGAACAGAGCCCCAGCCAGCTCTGCAAGCCCCACTCATTTCTGGGAAGATGTCTTATTCATAGCATCTGCTCAAGGCAGGTTGATGACACATTTTTTTTCAGTAAGAACAGTGTCATCACTGCCATCCTAAGGGCTGCGCATCTGCGGCTCTGCAAAAGCTGTCACACCCAGGCACATCCACTCAGCAAGCATCTCAGGTGCACCTGCTTGGCCCAGCCCGAGGTGGTGACAGTGGCCACGCCAAGCTTGTGTCCAGGCTGTGCTGGATTCTCAGCCCATCCCAGAAGATGGGCAGTGGGCACTTCCCCACGCCATGGGAGAGCATAGCAGTCACAACCTGCCTCCTTGCTGGCCAGTCCTCCGAGCATGGCGCTCCTCAAAGGAGACAGCACAAATGGGAAGCCCGGGACTGGGAACATCTGCCTGACCTGGAACGAAGCGAGCGGGATGGCCAAGGACTGGACACTCACCGGTCCATGGACAACTTCTGCGCCAGCAGCCGCCAGTCATTGCCCCGTGAGTTGGGGGCATCGAGGCTGTTGCATATCTTCTGGCGGATGGATGCTGGGATCTTGAAGGCATAAGGGCCCAGCTGGGTGGTGACGGTGCTGCTAGGGGCAGAGCAGAGGGCATCCAGGGAGCTGGCAGGTGTCTGGAAGGGCAGGGGAAGAGTGAGAGGGCTGTGTGTTGGGATCAGCCCCTCCAGCCTCCCTGCTGGGCCTGCAGTGCCCTGGGGCATGAGTCACACCCACCACCTCTGGGAGTCTCCAGCTGTCTGGGCAAGGGCTTCTTCTCTTAGGGCGAGGGCTGTACTGTGCTAATGTACTACCCAGGCAAATGCCAACACAGTCTCACAGTCAGGAGGCCCCAGAAGCCCTACCCATGGTCTAGACAGTTCATGGGGACCCACTGTTACACACAGGGAAAATGTAGTCTAGAAAGAGGAAGTGACTTCCCACACCTGGCTCCAGTGCTTTTTATACTGCACCAAAAGAAAGATCTGGCATTGTCACCTTAGGTGACCCGGGTTTTTGCATCTTAATCTGGATTTATAGGAGAGTGATAGCTTGGAATCCCTGACCTGCGTTCAAATCCAGTTGTCACTGTTGTGACCTTGTGCAGAGACCTGTCCTCCCTAATGCCTGTTGAGTCATTCTGCAGGTGGGGTCAGGACGACTGTGTCCCTGGTGGTCAGGAATAACATTATATCACCCAGCACATCCTGGCACTTGCACACCATTCAGGAAACGATGGCTGTTGGCCAAAACTGACCAAGTCCCACCCCTGACTGGAGAGATGTCTTTCCAGGGGACAGCATTCCTGCCCAGATGAAGGGGGAACACAGTCTGCACGCTGCAGCCCCAGCCCCGTAGTGTTGCAGGCCTCACCTCAGCCAGCGTGGTGTGCAGCTGGAATATCTGGCCTTCCCCCTCCACCTGGCGCACGCAGATCTTGCAGGTGAGTTCGGAGGAGGCCAGGCTGTGCCGCTCCAGGGAGAAGGTGCAGTGCAGGGCCTTCTGGCTGCCGCTCCAAATGTGACAGAAAGGGATTTCCTGTGGGGGGCAGTCAGGGCTGCAGGCGAGGCCCAGCAAGGCAGGGGCACTGGAGGTAGGTCAGGCCCTTGGTTCCAGGAGGGTACTGAGAAAGGGGGTGGGAGGAGGGGAAGGCACTGCAGGGGTGAGTGTGTTTACTGCGTGTGTGTCTGGGCTTCACACTGCAGGGCAGGACAACGGTGTGGGCACCACAGATGAGTACAGCCAGTTGGTCAGGCACGTGCACCACACCCACGTGGAGGGGGCTCACTGAGGCCCATGGGCACAGGAGACAAAGAGTGTGGCAAGGGCAGAAGTGAACGTGGCTGTGGATGGTATAGAACTTGGGGATATGCTGAGGATGGCTGGGGGAGTGGGTGCCAGAGGGAGACAGGGATGGCAACAGAGACAGCAGGAGGGACTCGGATCGGCACGGAGCGGGGACCTGGCCTGATGGGGGCAGCAGTCCCTCCGCCTCTAGGCTCAGTCCTCACCTGGTACTTGGCCAGCAGCTTGCTCCGCCAGTGGGCGTGGGGGATGTCATGCAGGGACAGGCGCAGGTTGTGGTAGCTGTCCTTGAACATCAGGGGCTTGGGCTCCTCTACCAGATAGCCACCCAGTGTCCGCTCCAGCTCCAGTACCTCCTGTGGACCAGCAGTGGGGAGCGGAGCTGAGCACCCCATTCTGCTCTAGTTGGTTACAGGGAAGGGCCCATCTGAACACAGAGCACAGAATCGACCTGACCCATTTAGCAGGCGCTTTAGATGACTGGATGTGTAGACAGACGAGTGGGTGAACAGGAGGGCAGAGGGGTGAATGCAGACAGTGGGACCCATGAATGGATTGATAGGTGAATGTTCGGGTAGAAGGCCTGATGGTGTGTGGACAGATGGATGGATAACTGCAGATACAAACACGGACACATGGACATTCCAATGGATGGGTATACGAATAGCACACTTGGAAGAGAACTGGCTGGATGGATGATGGACACACAAATGTGTGGCTAGGTGAACAGTGGGGTGGACTGGTAACTAGTGGTCAACTTGTAGTGTCAACTGAACTGAATCAGTATGGTGCTGAGTGTGGATGGTCCACCTGAGGACGGTTGCCAGCGTAAAAAGGAGACCTGGAGAGGAAAAAATGTGGGTTCTCCTAAGTGGTGGCGTTGCTTGGATCCATTGCTTCTCCTGGAGGAGCTTGTCATGCTGGCTTCCCTCATATGAATTTGGCCGTTATCATTGGAGGAGCTCAGGGCCTTGTCACGGAGAATGGCTGCAGTTCTCTTTGGGGGAGCTCTGGTCCTTACTTTGAGCATTGCTTTTTGGCTCCGGAGAGGAGGATGGTGTGCCGCTCAATCTCCCGGAGAAGCTCATCACGCTGGCTTCCTGATAGGAGCTCGGCTGTTCTTATTGTTGGAGGAGCTCGGGACCTCGTTGTAGCTGAGGATGGCTGTGGTACTTTTTACCGGGGCCCTGATCCTTATGCCTCAACCTACTGGCATAGATCCTTTATCTCACTGGCCTAGACTTTCTAGCTTCCACCGCTGACCTCTGGGCCTTCCCAGCGCCGAGCCATGAAATAGACTTGATGAATCACTGCTGTGGGCTCTGGGCCTCCGTTTGGACTTGCAGGGAGCATTGTCACGGACTCTAGGTCTTCAGCTAAACTCATGCAGGATACTGCCATGGGATCCAGGCCCTCAACTGGATTCTCCAGGTCTTTAGAGTATAGACCTACACTTTGTGCATTTAACTCTTGAGTGGCTATTACAAACTAGTACTGTAAATTATGTGTTCTGTATTGTCTTGTTCTTCTTGTAACCCCTGACTACAACAAACAGAAAGATGGCTGGCTGGATGGATAAATAGATGTGAGGCTGAAAACACAAAGAATGCCACCAGGCCAAAATGTGGCCCCTTCCTTCTTGATTTTCATGTTATTTTCTAGCCAAAAGTAGACATCAGCCAACGCCTCAGTACCAGAGAGATCTGCTGAAAGTGTTTCCCAGCAGCCTCCACCCCACTGTGAGGCTCCTGGAATTTCAGGCCTGGTGATCCCAGCAGGAGACGCTCCTTCTCCCCCAGGGCCCTTTCACCCATGTTGCATCAGCCACACCGTGCAGTATGAGACAAGTCACACGGGGCTGGGAGACAAGGACGCAGGGGAGACCAAGCCCAGGCAGGAGCTATAGACAGGACCACAAGGCTTCACGGAGGGGTGGGTGAGGCTTTGCAGTTGGTGGGTGGTGCTTGCACAGCACTGCATGCTGGCCGTCACCAGTTCCCTCCCCTTCCCTCCTTTTCTGTCTCAGTGATTCCATGCTTGCCACGGTCCCTCCCTCACTTAGGGGCACCATCACCCATTCTTCCGCGTCCATCATAGGCTGGCTGTCAGCCCTGAGTGCTCCCCAGTCTGTCCATTCTACCCACTAAACGCAGCCCAGGCCCCTCTCCTGGCCGTGGTCACTGACTGCAGCCCAGCCTCCCAGCTGGCCTCTCTGCCTCTCATCCACTCACCCCACAGTGTGGCCACAGAGGCTCTCTGAAAAGCACCTGTCAATTGGTATCTACCTCTCGCCACTGGACAGGTTCCAAGGCTCCTGGGGAGCTGAGCCCACACACTGAGCGGCACACCCGCCGTGGCAGCAGCTGCTCTATCTGCCTGAAATGCCTTCCCTCTTTGCTTCCCTGAGCTCCTACTTGTCCCCTGGGGCTCAGGTCCACGGTCAGCCTTCTCAGCCCCTCCTCTGGTGCTTCCTAAGCCCTCTGCAGACACTCATGGGTGGTCCCCAGAGCTTTCCCTGTCTCCCACCTCAGGCCTAGAGCCTGGTATGGCAGGAAACATGGCCTCACCTCTGCCCTAAGAGTCCCACGCTGTTTCCATGTGCAGGGGATGAAGGGAGCCTGCAAGGTCCCATGCAACTGGGCAGGGAAGGTAAGGCCAGGACACTGCAGCGTGCCAGATGTGGGCACCCACCTTCAGTGCCACGGGCGTGTCCTCCAGGCAGTAGACCCTGAGGTTGTACTCCAGCGAGGTGCAGAGCGCAGGCGCGAAGATGGCCAGCTGGAGCCGCTTGATGGCCGAGTGGGAGTAGGACTCGCCCGTGAACACGTAGGTGCCCAGCTGGTCCAACAGAATATGGCAGGACCTGGCCTCCAGCTGGCAGTAGCAGGGCGTATTTAGGGTCTCCTCATCCAATGTCACCACCTCCTGTGGGGCAGGGGAGACAGTCAGCCTCCCAGGCTGTGCTGGGAGGGAAAGGGGCTGTCTCGCCTCCCCAGCTGTGCTCCTCACCTCCCAGTGGCCCTGGTGAGCCTGGGTCTTGAGCTGGAAGATCCAGTCCCCGGCACTGACTTCAGCACAGTGGGGCACGGTGAGGATGACGGGGCGGCAGAGCAGGAGACCCGTGGGCCCACAGGTCACCGAGGGGCTCAGCACCGTCTGGGTCCCTTCTGAAATCGGGCTGGGGCAGGGCACAGGGGTTTGAGGGAAGAGGCAGTGAGGGGCAACCAAAGAACTCAGCAAGGACATGGATTCCAGCTGGCCCCCAGCTCTGCCTGTGGCCTGTGTGAGGGCAGAGGTTATGGGGTGGGTGGAGGGGAGAGAAGATGGACAAGCTCATTGTCCCCACGTGACACCATAATATTCTCACAGCCAAATCTCGGGGTGCAGTTCCAAAGGTCCTGCGTTTTTGGATCACTCTTGAGAGATGCTGCTCGACTGCTTTCCAGAGAGCTGGTACCAATCTACACTTCCCAGCACTCCTGGGAGGGCCCTGGGCCTGGGCTTTTGGCAGCAAGGGGGAATCATTTGAAAAACTAAACCCTGCAAATCCTTAAGCAAACAAAACAAAAACCTCTCCGTATTTCCTGGCTGTTTTCTTTGACTACAAATTAGGTGGAATGTTTCCTCAGAAACTTCTGGTCACTGTGTGTGTGTGTGTGTGTGTGTGTGTGTGTGTAAGAGAGAGAGAAATAATGCCAATCACTTGTTCACATCTTGTGTCTATTTCTGTACTGAGGTGTTCAATTTTTCTTGGCTTATAACAGCTTTTTACATAGTGGGGATATTAGCTCTTTGTGCTACTTGTAGCCAGTTTGTCAACTGCTGTTCAGCTGTATGACTTAGTTTCGCACGTTTTGAATTACTGGGTTTTACATGGCTTAAATATGGACATAAGACCAAGGCCTTCCCTAGAGGAACTCTAACCTGGGGGACCAGGGTTAATAGCGAGGGGCAGAGGAGGCGGAGCCCCAGGTCGGGGAAAGGATCTCTACTCACAGGGTGCTTTCGGCTTTGTTGATAAGCAGGTACATCTCATAGAACTTGCCCTGGGGAATGGCTCCATTGGGCACCAGCAGGCTGACCCCTGGGGGGAAGAGGGAGGTCAGCAGGCCGGGGCTGAAGGAAGTGTGGGGCTTGCGCTTAGGCAAATAGGGATGGGAGGTTGGTATAGCTTGGGGCAAGGACAGATGACATCTGAGCTCTGGGTGGTCTCCAGAGGAGGGACAGAGGATCTCAATGCCAGCTCCATGCCCAAGTTAGGGCAAGACTCCAGAACATGGTCGACCTGCTGTGCTTGCAAGCTGAGATGGGCAGCCCTGCCCTTCCTGCCCCTGGAACCTAGGACAGTGCTCTGTAAGAATGTAGGACTATGTGAGGGCTACTCTCCCAATGAACAGATAGGAAAACTGAGGCTTGGAGTGGCTGGCCCATAGTTTCCCTGCTCTGGAGACACATGCAGGCCTGAACTTGTGTCTTGAATCAGACTTCTCTATCTTTTTTTTTTTTTTGGTATCAGAAACTGAACTTAGGACCTCACACTTGTGTTGCTGAGCTATATCCCTAGCCCTGATTTCTCTATCTTATGGTCTCTTCTTGTTCTCCCCATCTGAGCAACAGGATGGGGACAGGCCTGCCTGACACTGGCTAGGTGTCAGGGCTGCCCACCGAGGATGTGCTGAGCCCAGGGTGAGAAGCAAACAGCGCACCTGTGCCAGGGATGCTCAGCCTCCCGCCCAGGCAACCGAAGGTGCCGCTGACACTGCTGCCGGGCTCTCGGGGCAGGCCCAGGAGCTGCTGGGACCCGAGGCTGGCACTGCGCAGGTGTAGGAAGTGGCTGTCCCGGGAAAGATCGCCAGGATAAGTGCCAGGTGGCAGGACGCCCAGGAGGTCAGTCCCATCAGGCAAGCCAGGCCTGGGGCCGGTGGTGCTGGAGTTGTAGACCTTGATCTTGAGGCCAGGAAGAGGGTCCAGCAAGGGAGAGTTGGTCATAGGAATCTTGTCAGCCGAGTCCTGCAGGGCGTACACAGGCCCTCGGTAGATGCCAGCACTGGCCGTCAGGTCGGGAGGCATGGATGGGTGCAGCAGCTGTGGGTTACCTGCAGAGGAGGAGTGATGGTCAGGCTCTGCCCTGCAGCCCTTTGCTCCTGCAGGGCCCTCTTGTCCCACTCGAATGTCTAGCTGTGAAGGTTCCATTGCCACCTGCTTCAGCAAGCTGGGAGTGAACTCTGGGAAAATCTTGGGAGAGGGTCAGAAGCCCCAGCAGTGCCCTCCAGGGGCCCCCAACCAACATGCTACCCTACGCCTTACCGGGCCTCGTGGTCTTAAAGTTGACTGGGTGGAAGCCACCAGTGAGGGCGGCAGACGAGTCGGTGATGTCGGTGTCGAAGTCTCGGCAGTTGCGGCGATACACCACCACTCCCACTGCCATGAGGACCGCCACTACCACGAAGATGGCCACAACGAGGCCTGCATACAGCGCCACATCACCTGAGGCTTCCAGGACTGCAGAGACAGCAAGATACGTGAGGCACAGGGCCGACACTGCCAGCGAAGGCTGAGGTCCTGGGAAGGGCCAGGGCTTGGGGCGGACTGGCATGCTCTGGGGTCTGAGCCCTGCTACAACAGGGTGGTGACCTCAGGCAAGGCCAAGAGCTCTCTGAGCCAGCGTCCTCATTAGAAAAATGATCTCGTAACTTTTCCCTGCTGCCCACCCACCCTCTCAGAGCAGCAGTGAGGCAAAGGAACAAACATGTCCACACCATGAATGCACTCATGGCTCCATGCTCAGAGACCCGGGGTGATACAATTTGTCCTACTGCAGCTGAGATTTAAAACTATAGGGTCTCATGTCCAACCTGCAGTCACTTTTATGGGACCAAAGGTCCTGGCTCCCTAAAATCTTTGTGAGTAACCATTCTAAGCTTTTCCCATCCTGTGCTGAGGGATGGTAGAAGAGATGGGTGGTGGAGTGGGGTGAGATGCAGGCAATGGGGTGGCAAGGTGGTGAGCAGGTAGCAAGAAGGATGGAGTTGGCAACCGTATAGCTAAGCTTTCCTCCACCACAGCAGGCTGAAGCTAGATGCAATTACTCATGGCCAGGTAGGAAGGTGGCAAGGTCAATAGCACTTTCTATGGTGGCCAAACTATTATGTCTGTGCAATTCCATATGCAGCCTTTAGACACAAGTGGCAGGTACAACTGAAGAGCTGAATTTTAAAATTGATTTACTTTAAGTTAAATGAGTTTAAGTAGCCACATGTGGCTGGGGTACCACACTGGTAGGCCCAGGCAAATCCAAGATGGTGGCTGCCAAGATGGCTGCTCTAGGAAGTACCCACCCATACTCTCCAGCCTGAGATGCTCTCAGAGGAACAGGCCTGCTTTCCCTGCCTGGTGTCCTCCAAGCCCTTGGTTCAGCCTGAGCCCTCCAGCACATAGGTCATGGCTCTCTAATCTGAATGTCTGTGTACTTCCTGTACCTGCCCATTCCCCTCATTTTGGGGTTCTGCTCAGAGGAGCCCCCTCAGACCTGGGCTTCTTCCTCTCTGAAGGCTCCTGCCCAGCAGGGAGAAAACTCTTCCAGATTTGCTCTGCATCTTAATGTCCTTGCTCACACGGGGCCACTTGCCTGGTGATTTATGCTATCTAATCAGCCACCAGCTTGGTCCCCCAGTGAGCTGGGCTGAGGGCCTTACTGCTGATTTTATGATTCCAGAATTATTTGGAAATTGTGGTTTAATTACCACAGGCCAATCTGCTGAAGAGGCTTTAGTGCTCTGATATTACTGCAATGGCAGCAGCCCCTCGGGGCTGAGGACAAGGCTCCCCTTGGGAGTTGATGCAGGGTGGTGGCCTACAGATGGCTCAGGAGGCAGCGCTCAGCAGCTGGGGTACAATGTGGGCCACGGGTGTGGTGCTGCCCAGTTCCTGTCCCAGAGACAAAGGCGAGAGCATGGAGATAAAAGCACCAGCCCTGGCCACAAAAAATATTGGGGTGCAAATCCTGACTGTTACTTCTAGGCTGGGTTCTTGGGTGAGTCCATTCTGAGACTCAGTTTCCCATTCTGTAACAGGAGGATCATGCGAGTCCTAGGCTCTTTCTGTGAGCTGAAGGCCAGTCTGTCTGTGGCAGAGGGAGGAGATCCTTGGGGTGTCGGGTGCAGGGGTTGGCACCATTAAGTCTTCCTGCCCTGCTCCCCACACTCAGGAAAAGCCAGCCAAGGAGAACCAGGGCGCCCGAAGGAAAGACAGTCATGAAAGGGGACTTACGGTGAGTTTTGGGGTCGCTTAGAGTTCTCTTATCTGTCAAGGGAAATAAAGGGAAAGACAGTGACACAGGTGATAGGAAAACGATGGCAAAAAAGGCAATGGGGACATGATGTAAATGAGATGATAGGAAGTGGGTGGTGGAGGCCCTGAGGGTGGCCTCATAGCAGGCCGGACACTAAAGCCTGGGGCTGTTGGGGTGGCAGTGTGGGTCCCTCACCTGGCTCCAGATGCCCCCTACCCAGAACCCCACGCTCCCGGGGACTCACTCTGCATGCACAGCCCATCGGTGCAGTTCTTGGAGTCCAGCAATGCCCCATTGCAGTCCCGGCCTCCATTCTGGGGAGGGGGCGCCATGCACTCACGGCTGCGCCAGTGGGCACACTCGGTGCTGCAGGCGGACCACTTGCTCCACTCCGTCCATGCCCCGTCCACTGTTGGCACGGTGTACACAGTTAGAGAGCAATGTGCTGACGAGCAAGAGCACAAACGCACGCCCCAGGGTGGGGAGAGGAAGCTGAGACACGTGCTTGCCGTACTGGGAAACCATGCTGTGCCCACTCTGCCCTGTGCCAGAGAGCAGTCAGATAGTCAGATGCGCCCGGTGCACAAAGAGACACGTGGGTCACTGGCACAGGCATAGCCCAGTGCACAGCCAAAAGTGTAAAGATACGAACCCAGGGTGAACAACACCCCCTGCAACACCACACATCCAAAACCAGTCAGATGTACATGGTGATGGGGCGACGGGGACTCACAGACAAGGAAGAGGAAGACAGAGAGGGCAGATGGCTGTTAGAAGGATCAGGGTCCATGGCCAAGAGTTCTGTACAGGCCGAGTCTGGATCCTGGGTCAGAGGAACCCAGGCTGGAGGGGAGGGGAGAAGTCTGTCTGTCCAGGACCACAGCTCAGCGCCCGGCCTTCATTTTCCCAGCAGCCAGGGCAGAGCATGACGTCAGAGGCCATGGTGCCAGACCAGCCCGAGCTGCCAGCTGTGGCTGTGGGGCGAATTTCCTCCCTGCCTCAGCACCGTCGTGCAAGTAGGAAGGCTCGGGGCATGGTGGGGTGGGCAGGAGGGTGCCTGGCCAGTGGCCCTCACCTGGACACACGGTGGTGCACGCGGTCTTCTGGAAGGCCTGACCCTCGCAGAAGGCACCTCCGTTGAGCGGGGCGGGGTTGGTGCAGGTCCGAGTGCGCTTCTGCCAGCCACGGCCACAACGGTTAGAGCAGGGTGACCACTCTGTCCAGCTGGACCAGCCGCCATTCACTGTAGGAGCAGCAGTGGTCAGTGGTTTGGCCTGGCCCTGGGACCCTCTGGCTCCCCAGCCCACCCCACCTGATAGCCGTCCACAGAGGCCTGGCTTGCTGGCGAAACTGTGTCCTGGCTGCAGGCACTTGGACATCAGCATGCAGCCCTGTGCTGTCACTGTCAGCACAGGCAGGACGTGGAGGTCACTGTCTTGGCCCTGGCCCCCCACAGTGACGATGTTCCAGAGAGGACCAGCATTTATCAGGGTCCTCTAGGACATAACAGGGACCTGGGACTCAGGCTGGGGCCCTTTTGGTAACATATTGCAGTTTCTGCAGCTGCGGCCCTGCCCTCCTCATTCCTGGACCAAGGGACAGCAGAGAGCATTGCTCAGGCCTGGGCAGCAGCCCCACATCCCGTGTGTGATGCAGACCTGACCTCAGAGTACTTCTTCTCTCTGAGTACCTCAGAGTAGGTCTTCTCCTTCTGAGACAGCCAAGGGGCCCCGAGAAGGGGACAGTGGTCCTGGCTGGCTACATTTTGCTGCATAGCCTCAGTCAATTCACTTCTCACTCTGTTGGGGGCCCTGGGTGGGGGAGATGTGCAGCGCCGGGCCCTCTCCACACTCCCACCCCAGCACCGCACCATAGACGATGACAGTGGCGGTCGTGCTCCGGCGCTTGGCCACAATGTTCTTGGCCACGCAGGTGTAGTTGGCTGTGTCCGACAGGCGGGCCTGGCGGATGATGAGGTTGTGGTCGATGGTGAGCAGGAAGTTGGTGTCCTGGGTGGGGTCAATGACGTCCTCGTTCTTGAGCCACTCCACCTGTGGGAGTGGGTTGGGGCAGTGAGGACTCAGGCCTGCCTCCCCTGTGGCCCACTGCAGAGGGGAGGACCACCGGGTAAGGACAAAACGGTAGCTTGGCACATCACGGCAGGACCTCCACAGGGCCACACTGTGGCTGAGCACAGCCTACCAGCTGGGCAGCCTTGGGGGCACTTACCGCAGAGGCCCTGGATTTACCAATAGCATCTGCCCCCAGGGCTGTGGGAGGACACACAGTTGGCTCGTGTCATGGTTTATGTCAGTGGCCCCCAGGCCTCATGCCTTTGCATTATGCATTTGTGATTGGTTCATTGTCTAGCGCTTGGATTGATGGTGTCAGTGCTACACCCTCCTAGGGGGTGGAGCCAGGATGTGATGTAATGGCAGGAAGAAGGGGTATCTCTCTCTCTTGCCAGTTTCCGCTTGCTGTTTGCAGCCGCCATGAACTGCGGCCCCACCATGCCACCCTGCCTTGGAGCCAACTGAGTATGGACTGAAACCTCCAAAAACTGTAAGAAATAAACCTTTTTCTTCCCAACTTTGGGCATCAGGTATTTTGTCTCAGCGACTAGTGAAAAGTAACTAAGACAGCTCGGTAGCTGCCAGTCCCCATCCTCACTGTCAAACCCAGGCTGGGGATTAGGAACATGGCTCCTCGGGTCAAATTCTGGCTCTCCACTCACTAGCTGCCCTTCCTGGGTGGCTCCCTGCCACCTCCAGGGTTGTTTCTCAGCTATTCATCCACCTTGTCAGGCTGTCATAAGGCCTGGTATGCCTAGGCCCGACCCACGTGGCACTCTGACCACAGCAGGCACATGTCTGCACCCTGTTTCCAGAGGAGGCCCTAGGCTGAGGAAGGCAGAATTGTAGGATGAGGTTTTGGCATTAGACAAGGCTGATCCCACGTGAAACCTGTTTTCCCTAGTTCTGGGACCCCAGGGGTGAGGTGAAATGTCCTCCATGCCTGGTTCCAATTTCTGGGCCCCTGAGCAAGTGTATGAGTGGGAAGGGGCACATGCCGGCCACCCAAGGAAGTGTGGAGAGGAAATAGGCGGGGGCACTGCTGGGGGCCCAAAGGCCATGTGACCAGTGGAAGGAGCTGCCAGCCTATGGGGTGGTATGTACTCAGACACACACATGCTGAGACCCTTGGGCATCCTTGCTGGGCCTTGGGTTCTGGGCGGGGGCAGGTGGCGTTGGAAGCAGGACCTGGGGCCCTGCTGGGATCTGGCTTGTGTTGAGCCTGTAGAGGTGGCTGACCCTTCTCAGTCCCAAGCCTTACCCTCTAGGTCTGTGGCTCTGGGAGGCTGTGGTACCATGGCTGGTAGAGAGTACCAGGCCTGCTGGCGTCCACTTTGCCCGGTGTTCCCGCATCCTGCTCACCTCAGCCACTGGCACACCTTCTGGCGGGCGACACTGCAGGAGGAGCTCGTGGTCCAGGGGCACTTCCTTGCCCAGGGGCTCCTGGTCAAAGTTCTTGCGGAGGTCTGGAACAAGCAGATCAGGAGTGACAGTTAGGTGGGGGCAGAATGAAGACCTGCAGTGCCCTTTGTGGCCATGAGGGGGCAGTGCACACCAAGAAGCTGTTCTGGGACAACTAGTTTCACCTTGGGCAGGTTCTGCTCTGTAGCTAAGTGAAGAGGGATCCCTCCCTGACGGTGAGAGCCTTCATTCTAGGTAGCCCAGTGTGTGAGGAGGCTGCAAGCTTCCTTGTATAGGTGAGAACGGCCTTTGGAAATCTGATACAGAAACCCATGTAAGCTGAAGGGGGTCTGCCCAGTGGGGGAGGTGGGCATCTTTGTTAGGCAGGGATGTGGGAGGCTCTGCAGTGTGGAATTCCCTCCCGGGCATCTATGGACAAGGAAGGTGGCAGAGGCGGTGAGGGTGGCATCAGGGAGACATACAGGCGATGCGGACGTAGGCCCGGCGACTCTTGGTGGTGCCCGCCGAGCTCCACGCCACACACTGGCACCAGTAGTCCTCCAGCCCAAAGAGCTCTTCCACCTGCTGCCGGGACACCTGGATCTGCACGTCTCGCACCCGCAGGCCTGGGTGGGGACAGTACCATCAGGGAGGGGACCAGGCTGTCCCTCTCCCCGCTTCTCTCAGCTCTGATCCCACTGCCACCCACACCACCTTGCCCACTCTCCTGGACACAGCACTGGCCAGCACAAGCTCTCGTGTCCCCAGTACCCCCAGCTATTTGCCACTTGGCAGCTGTTGCGCGCTTTGTAGGACACACACACTACGCCTGTCACTCCCCTGGTTACATCTGCGTGTCCTTTGCATTCAGATCAGACCCTGGGCCTCCAGGCCTGTACTCCACACAACAGTCACCCACGGGGCACCCCCTCTATGCAGGTCAAGCAGCCAAGGGGCCCTGCCTGGACCATCAGCTCCTGCCCGGAACTCCTTCCAACCCTCTGTGCTCACAGGACTGCCAGCCACAGAACTGCAAGGTCTGGCTCAGCCTCACTTCTGGAAGGAAACTCTTCCCTGTGTCACTCCCTCCAGCCCTCCGGATGTGGCTGGCACTGCCACTTGAGGTGATCATGCCCATGACAGCACCCAGTACCACTGTTTTGTTTTCTTCTATTGTTCTTTTGAGGCAGGGTCTCACCATACAGTTCGGCTGGGCCTGAACCTATGGCAATCTTTCTGCCTCAGCCGCCCACCTCCTTGGATGGTAGGCGTGCGCCCCCTCCCGTCAGTTATCTGTATGCTCTGGATGTATTTAGTGCTGTGGTGCAGGCTGGTGCAGAAAGGGGCTGGACATGGTACGGCTCCCTTACTGGGCCACTGGGTCGGTCCCACAGCCCAGGCAGGGGTCACCATCCTCGTGAGCTTCCCGAGACAGAGCCCTCTGTGCTCAGGAAAGGAGTGGATCCATGTGGAGCTCCTCCCTGAAGCTTGGCCTCCTCTTCCTTCTCCAGGAAGCCTCCCTGATTGCCCAGCTCATGATTCCCAAGGCTGCATCCTTTGTCATGATGAGTCCTGTCTCATCCTCTCATTGCATATGAGTTGTCCAGCCCTCTGAGAGCAGGACTGTGCGTAGTGTGGTACTGTACATGGACCGGATCATAGGATTGGCTAGGTTTCAGTGCTGAGCCCACCCTGGCTCCCCAGCTGTGTGACCTTCAGTAAGTCACTGAGCCTCTCTGAGCCTCAGTTCCCTCACCACAGTAAAACACACAGCGTAAGCTCTAAGTCAGTCATGGTGAGTACTGCGCCACAGTGGACAGCAGTTGCCTCCAGCAAGCAGTTTGGCTCTCATCTAGCTCTTCCTTTTGTTTGAAGAAACTGAGGCCAGAGAGGGCAGATGGCAGGCCCAGAGTCCCCTGGCAAGCTGCCAGCAGAGTGGGGACCAGTTCAGTAGTGTGTGAGCTTAGAGCCCACCCTTAGAGCAAGGGTGTCAAGGGGAACTGCAAAGTGTCCCCCAAAGACTCTGCACTGAGGGCTTTAGTGTTCACAAGTGGCAGGATCGTGGGGTGCTGGGCCCTTAGGGGATTAACCCACTGTGAGTAATCACTGACTGGGGGTGGGCAATGGCGGGAAGCAGCTTGTTGGAGTGTGACTTTGAAAGTGGGTCTTGAGCCAGCGTGGTGGTGTATGCCTGTAACTCCAGTGCTTTGGGAGGCAGAGGCAGGAGGATCGCAAATCTGAGTCCAGTCTGGGTTACTCAGCAACTTAATGAGACCCTGTCTCAAAATGGAATAGGACGGCAGATGTAGTTAAGTGTGAAGGTGCTGCATTCAACCCCAGTCTGGCTCCAAAGAGAGGGGACAGTCCAGGTGGGCTGTTCCCCTGGGAGGATCCCTCTCACGGGTTTCTAACAGACGGAGCAGTTGCATTTGAGAGCAGGGCAGAGAGAAGCCAGCAGCCTGGGAGTTGGATGCCTTCCCCATGGCCGCCCACCAGGAAAGGCACAGGAAGAGGACTGAGCTCTCCCAGACTGGGCGGCTGTCCCTCCTGTGCTGATGCTCCTGTCCTCCTCTGTTTTCAGGGTTAAGCACTAGGGCAGTGGAGCCCACGGCTGCAGAGCCTGGTGTGCAGGCCACTGTCCAGCACGGGAGCTAACAGGGACAGCAGTGCTCCATCCCTGCACCTGGCAAGCCCGTGTGTCTGTGGCAGGAAGTGGGAACCGTGTTGCTATGAATGACCTGGGCCCTAGTTACAACCACGAAGAAGAGAGATCTAAGAAGCCCGAGGTCCCTTTGCTTTCCCTGGACCCCAGAGCTGATATCTCAGCCAGGGGGACTTGGGACAGGGAGCAAGGACTGGCTGTGAGAGAAAGACAGAGAAATAGACCACAGGAAGCCCAGAGAGAGGACAGCAAAAACGGTGCTTACTACGTGTCTGCTGGGCCCCACTGTGCAGGCTCCGCGCTGCTCCATCCCTACTGGGACCTCCCCAGAGCCACACAGCCAGGCAGTGACAGCATCTGGGCACAGAGTCTGGCTTTTCTTTTTCTTTCTTTCTTTTTTTTAGATTCTGGGTAACAATGGGACCTCAAATCTATTTTAAAAATTATTTTAAACTTGTGCAGTAAAATGTATATAACTTGCCATTTTAGTCGTTTCTAAGTACACAGTTCAGGGGCTTTAAGTGCATTCTGGGGCATGGTTTTCAGTCTGAATGGATCTAAAATTTGGACTTTTTGTGGCAAGAGAAATTGAAGGAGGCAGAAAGGAGAAAGAATGGGATATCCGGAGGAAGGGAGCAGGGAGGAGACAGACACAAGGATTTTTGAGACAGGGTCTTGCTATGTATTCCAGGCTGGCCTCGAACTTGCAGTGATCCTCATGCTTAGATTACAGATGTGCACCTCACCCAGTTTAAGACAAACAGGGAGACACACAGAGGCCACTGAGATTGGGGGGGGGGCAAGCAAAAGAGAGGGAAATAGAGCTGAAAAGGAGGAGAAAGAAAAGGACCCCAGCTGCAGGGCTGGCACACCCTGGGAGGAAGGGCCCTGCACCACCAGCTGGGCCCAGGGGCTCTGCCTTAGGATCTAGTTGCACCCCAACACTACCAGAATGATCACATACTTAATATTATGGGGTCAAGCATCCCAAAACCAAAACCTGAAACCCTCAGAAAACCAAAACTGAGTGCTGACACAACACTCTGAAAGTTCTGGAGCATTCTGAATTTTGAGTTTTTGGATTAGGAATACTCAACTGGTAAGGTCTATGCAAACCCCAAACCCAGAAAACTCTGATATCAGAAACACATCTGTTGCCAAGCATATCAGTAAGTGATAGTCAACCTATATTAACGTTTTTTGGGCAGGTGGGTACCTAAAGCAATTCCCCTGCCCCCTCTCCTGCCTTTCTTTCCTTCCTTCTGCAATGTAGGGAATTGAACCTAGGATCTTTGCACTGAGCTACATCCCAGCCTTTTTTGATTTTATACTTTGAAACAGGGTATTTATTGCTCAGTCACTGAGTTATGCAGGCTGGGCTTGAATTTATGATCTTCCTGCCTCAGCCTCCCCAAGTGCTGGGATTAGAGTCATACACCACCACACCTGGCTAGAGGAAAGGTGTGGCTGGGAATGGAAAACAGTATCACTCCCCACAAACAGAAAAGCCCTATAAAGGTAAGGATGGTAATGAATTCTGGTTTGATGGTGGTGGTGTGGGCGTGGGGCTTGGGACAGAGGCCTGCCCCTCTTTGTTAAATTGGGGATTAGCAGCCATGGGAGGGCTGAAGAATCCAAGTTCTACACTCTAACTTGCTCCCTGATCCAATCAGGGGGACAGAAAGAAAATGGCAAAAGGAACAAACGCTCAGCAAAGGCCTCGGTGCTGCTGAAGGCAGCGGCCACGGTCACCGAAGGCCAGGCTGAGACCAGCAGAGACCTTGGGGAATTTGGATCCAGGGTGAACCCAGAGCAGAGACAGGGTGCCTAATGGGGGAGGACTCACCAGTGGCCTCGTCCCGGCCCTCCTGTGTGACGTGGTCGCTCTGGCCTACCCACTCGCCATTGCACTTGAAATAGATCTGCGTGGCGGGGGAGGCGCGGCAGTGCAGCTCCACAGGCCGGTTCTTCACGATGTAGGCGTCCTGTGGCTCCAGCAGGAAGTGGGGCAGCGGCTCCTCAGGCACCGAGGGGAGGGAGTCAGGGAGCACCTCGCTGGCTGCATCAGCACCTAGAGGACAGAGCACCCATGAGGCAAGGCGGGGAGGCCCCAGGCAGCCCTCACTGACCATGGTGCCCGGCGCAGAGATAGCGCTGCCAAGGTCCTGCTCTGTGGCTACTTGGGCAAGATCTATACTCCGGAGTTCTCAGTTTCCCCATCCTGTTCTGCTTTTAGGAGGCTGAGCTTTAGAACCTGTTGCTGTGATGTGATTGTGTTTATTTACTTATTAATTTTTTGGAGACAAGGTCTTACTGTGTATCCAGGCTGGACTTGATTTCATTACGTTGCCCAGGCTGGTCTTGAACTTGTACCACCACACCTGGTGATGCTGTGTGATTCTACTTCCTTACAGCAGAAGCCAGAGGCCAGCAAGGGAGGCCAGGTCTCAGGACAAGGACACCCCTTGGCCTTTCCCAGTGTCCCCTGTTCCTGCCCTGCCCCGCCTCACTTCCATTTCCCGTGGTGATGCCATAGTATGTGACAGGCTGGAAACAGGACTGACGCTGGCACTCAAACCAGGCCAGCTCTGCCCTGAAGCCACCACTGCCCTTTGCAGCCCAGCCAGCCAGGCTGGCGACATGGAGAGACAGCCGGGGCCCTGGGGCGAGGAGTGGGCTGGGGGTGGTGGCAGCAGCCTGAGCTCTCTGACATTCGGTCCCCTGCAGGCCTCCCCCTTGAGGAAGCCAAAGCACCCGTGGGGGCAGGAGTGAGGGTCTCTACTCAGAGCTGGGCTCCTGGTCTGAGATGACCCAGCTAACCCATAGTCTCTTCCCACCACCACTGCATCCACAGGGGCAATGTGAGGACTTCACCACGGCAGTCTCCTCCCCCGAGGGGCACATGGGGACGCCTGTGTCCCTGGACCAAGCAGCACCTCAGGAGGTGAGGCAAACAGGAAGGGAGGGGGCGGCCCCCGCTGGCGCAATGAGTAGGAGGAAACCAGGCCAGGCCGCCCATTGGCTTATGGCTCATTTCGGAAAATTGGCTTTTAGTGCCAGATGCAGACAACAGAGGGGGCTGGGGTCGAGCCCTGGGGGCCCATCTTTCTCTACCCACTGCTCCAGAGGAAACAGAACTGAGCTGTGGAGTGGGCCTGTCTTCTGGTCTTACCAGTCAGGTAAGACTTGGCAAGTGGACTGGGGCCTGGGAGACCTACACGGGGATCTTGCACTGCTCTCCAGCCAGGAGGATGTGTGTGTGGCTCTAGCGAGCCCCCTGCAGGCTGAGGTGCCAAGGACACCTGGGTTTCCAAGAGCAGAAAGAACACACCGTGGCCCGTTGTGGTTTCTCTTTGCGGACCACCCTGCCGGGACAGGGTGGCTTTGGGGATGATGTGTGATTGTCACCAGCTACAGGCCATGTTCTGTGTGACCCAGACAGGCTGCCTGAACCCTGTGCCACTCTGAGAATCGCATGAATGCCCCAGGAGGGGAGCTGGCACACAGCAGGTACACGCTGCTGCATGGAAAGAATGAGTGATTACTAAGCACCCGGTGCTATGGCTTCAGTCCTTTGGCTGTTTAATTTTCCCAACAACCTTGCAAGGTAGGGTCTTTCAATTCCCATTATATAGATGGGGAAACTGAGGTTCAGCGAGGTTAAGCCTCTTGTCCAAGCTCACAGCTAGCAAGAGATAGACCAAGCCAAAGAGAACCCAAAAAAGACATCAGCATTTGGGAGACGGCCCAAGACTCTTCACCTGTAATGTGTGGGTGTTCCCGCAGCAGGGAAACCTAATAACATTCTGATGTTGGTCAGGACTTTATAGTTTATGGCCTCGCTCATCAAAGGGCCAGCAAGACTGGGACGGTAGTTTTCACTTCAAAGCTGAGGACATCAAACATCACACCAGTGGTGCCAATGACTTGCTCAAGTCCACCTGGTGAGTGGACAGCAGCTGAGAACACTGACACATACGGTGACCGAGCACAGTGCTGGGAGCTGGTCACCAGGCCCACCTCGGGACGGCCACAGAGGCCTCCCTGACAGGTGGGCAGCAGCGCACCAGTCAGCCCTGGCCACCTCTCTCCCACGTTGGTCCTGAGGGAGGACGGCAGGCTGAAGCTCTAGACTCAGACCCCCTGGCTTCACCAGCTCCTGGCATGCTCAGGCTGCACAGCCAGGAAACGGGGACCTGCTTCCCTCTGGGGTGCAGCTCACACAACCTGCTCTTACCTTCCCTCCACACTGCCCCCACCCCTGCGGCACTGTGGGCTGTTTTTACGACTTTGTTTTATAACCCTAATGCGGCTCATTTATAAAGTGCCCAGACTGGGAGGATGGAGGAGTACAGACATTAGACATCCATTAGTGCGGTGGCCCCGCTCGCCCCGCCCCGCCCCACTGGCCACGCCACCAGCTTAAGCCTGCATCTCTGGCCTGCAAGGGGATGTGGGCCCAGTGCCCCCTTCCAGGCCTCTGTATAGTGGCCCAGATGGCTCATGATGCAGTGGTTGCTCCCATGCCCAAGGCATCCTGGGGCAGACAGTGCCAGGAGGTTAAGAAAAGGAATCAAAGGTCACCTCTGCTGGCCGGCACACAGTAGGTGTGCAGTAAAAGCTGCAAGTTAAATAAAATGGCACTGTGGCAGAGGGTGTGGTCATGCAGAGTTGAGCCAGCCCTGCCTTCACTTTTAGCCCTGGCTTGGGGGTGGGCTTGAGTTTGGCCGAGGGCCCTCACCTGGGGGTGATCCGAGCCAGCCCCTGAGGGGGAATGAAGGAGCTTTCTGGAGTCCTCTGCCAGGCCCTGATCAGAGGACATATCCCAGCCCTTCAGAGCAGCTGCAGAGGTGCCTGGATGGTTCGGTCCCTTTAGTAGCTCAGTACTTGTTTTCTACGGTATTCAGGACCTTAAAGAAATCCCGACAGTTTGGCATTCATTTAGGAGTTGGATCCAAATGGTTCATAAGTATTTATAGTCTAGGAACTTTGTAACCATTGGAAAAATACTTAGCCTAAATTAAAACAAAAAAATGTTCTTATTCCATTCCTAAATAGCCATAAGGGCTTTCTAATGGATATGTGGGTGCCTGTCAGCCATGGCACAACTTCTTAAACTGTGGATCTGGAATGGACGCTGCTGCCCTTGTTATTGTCCTGGGGTACCCCCAACTGTTCACACCCCAGCTTTGCTAAGATATGGCACCAGAAAAAGGGAAGTGGAGCAATGTGATGCTGAGACTGTGACTGGCCTTGAGCCGGTACCTGGGACGGTACAGACAGCTTCAGGACGGTACCTGGGATGGTGTAGACAGCTTCAAGAACGGCTGTTTCCCTCCGTGATTAAAACATCTTGCAGTACCCTGGGGTGACTTGGCCCAGAGCTGGGGAATCACAGCCCCATGAGTTAGTACTATTTTATTCTCTCCAACAGATGGGGACACTTCTGCACACTCTGGGCACTTTAAACATTTCACCTGCTCACATGTGTTAGGGTGTGGACACCATCCCATCCACCCCGCCCATGCAGACAGGGGTATCAAGGGACAGGATCAGTCACCAGGCCAGCAGGAGGCAGCCACGCTTGGAGCCACATCTGTTGGCTTCCTGCTTCCCTGGCGTTGCTACACCACTCTCCAAGACCCCGACTTTACAGCGGAGAACAAAATCCCTCAGAAGGCCTCCTGTGGGGGAGACCAGGCCTCTGCCAGACTGGATGTGGACTTCCTCTGGCAGGAAAATTTCCCACACTGTGTTTTTTTCCCTCCTAACAGCAGAACTCTCTTGGGCCTAAGTGGCAAAGGTGCAACTTGCCTTTAAAGCTGCCTATGTGGGTGGTCCAGATATGCTAGAGGACCCCTCTATGCAGACGTAGCTGGGTGGATCACAGGCAAAGGCAGAGACCTGGGCCACTGTGGAGTGGCCTTCCCTTCTGACTGGGGACCACATCTATACAAGGAGAAGCCTGGCCAGGCCACTCTCCCAAGCCTTACTCTGGCCCCAGGGCTTTGATATTTTCTGATTCCCTTATGGGGCATCTGTCCATGTGTGAAAATGCACTGAGGTGTCCATTTTTTCTTCATAGAGCAAATCTACCTAAGGAAGGGTCATCCTTCTCACCATGGCTAGTCTTGGCTCAAAACCCTGGCACACTCTGTGATCCTAAGGTAGGGAGTCAGTGGGTCCAGAGAAAGGAGAAAAAGGAAGAGGAGGAGGAGAGAGGAGGGAGGAGGAGGAGGAAGAGGAAGAAGAGGAGGAGGAATTTGCTGTTGGGTTCTCCCAATCCTGCTCCTGCCACCCATTCCAGGCCTCAGGTCAAAATGACCAGCAGCCCACTGGGTGGGACTCCCTTGGGAGTGGTTCACAATTTTTTTTTTTTCTGTACTAGGGATTGAAATCATGACCTCTTGTTTGCTGGGCAAAATCTCTGGCATGGGAGTGATTCAAACCACCCCTTCTAACTTATCCATATCTACTTGAAGGAGGTCTCTATGGAGGTTACTTAAAGGGCCAGCTCTTCCCACATCCCCTGTCACTCCTCATGCAACTCTAACTCACACATCTCCAGGGCTGGAGCACTCAACAGCACCTTTCTTACTTAAGTTCTCCTTGGGACAGATCCAACAATTAGAAAGGGTTTCCTTACCTGCAGCTGCAAAGTGCTACCTGAGGCCTCAACCATCTCCATAATCCTCACCTTGGAGGTCACACCAAAAGGGTGCTTCCTCTTCCTCTGATAGATTCTCAGTCCTGGAAGCTGTAGCCTGCCTGTCTTGGCCTTCTGCCTTTCTATTCCTTTCTGTCTAGGAGATGCAGTTTTGCAGCCCTTGTCCTTATCCTGGTTTCCTTAGGGACAAATTCCATTTGTCTCACAGTTCCTTAACACACAAGGTATGTGTCTTATTTTTTTCTCATTGCTGACATAAAATATCTGACACCTAAAGTTAAAGGCGGAAAGGTTAGCTTACAGTTTGTAGAGGTTTTAGTCTA
>PVJX010017640.1:7233-38074 GCA_004027295.1 Dolichotis patagonum | reverse complement strand
GTCACTGAGTTCTCCTCCAGCCCCATGCAGTGTCCTGGTGACTGGCACCAGTGCTTGGTGTTGCTGATACACGTAGCATCACTCACCTGGGTGTGTGCCATCTAAGCTTCTCTGTCTTTGCCATTGCCAGCAACAGCATTTGATTGAGCTGATTCGCCAGCGTGAGACGGAGGCGGCGCTGGAGTTTGCCCAGACACAGCTGGCAGAGCAGGGCGAGGAAAGCAGAGAGTGCCTCACAGAGATGGAGCGCACACTGGCCCTGCTGGCCTTTGACAGCCCTGAGGAGTCGCCCTTCGGGGACCTTCTCCACATGATGCAGAGGCAAAAGGTAGTGGGCAATAAGAGGAGCGGTCATTTTTCACCCTTCATAGGTGTTCAGACTTGGATTTCCTCGTAAGAGGATGACGTAAGTGCCACATTCGTAGTTTGGGGCGAGACCTGGCTTCTGGGCTTCTGGCACTGTGGGGTGATAGTGGCAATGCCTTCCTAAATTTATCTTAACATTCTTCCTGTTTGCAAACTTAGAAAACAGCTATCTTGAGTATTTTTTATATTTTCTTCTGAAACTTTCTCCTTGCTGCCACTCCTGTATCCAGCTGAGTGTGACAGCCCGTTGCTTGCCCAGACACATGTTCCCCTTCTCCTATGTGCTGACTCTCCGCTCTGAGGACTCTGTATCGGAAGGCCTACCAGCCCTAGAGGGTCCACTTGAGATGTTTCCTTAAAGTGTGACAGGAGAGAACTTGCACTGCCCACTGTGCTGGCCTCTACTGTCTCACAGGTCTCTATACTTCATTCCAGAGACTTACAGAATTTAACTGACCTTGAGGCTGCATGTGACATTTGCTGACCAGACTCTAGAAACTGCTGCATTTAGTGCCCCAGAGTGGCTCACAGTTATGGGCTTAATGTTTAAGTGAATAACAGACTTCTCATGCTAATTGGTTCCCAAGAGTATAAAATATATATTATTAATAAACTGCTGTACTCCAAGTGTGTCGTTGTCTTTATGGGATGTATTTATTTTCCAGGTGTGGAGTGAAGTTAACCAAGCTGTTCTAGATTATGAGAATCGTGAGTCAACACCCAAACTGGCAAAATTACTGAAGCTACTACTTTGGGCTCAGAATGAGCTGGACCAGAAGAAAGTAAAATATCCCAAAATGACAGACCTCAGCAAGGGTGTGATCGAGGAGCCCAAGTAGAGCCGGTGCCCACAGACCCTGGCGCTCATGATGGCACAGGACTCAACACCCCTTGGACTGTGACAGAAAGATTTTCACTGCAGTAGAGAACCCTTCTCCCCCTAACTTTTTTTTTTTTTTTTTTTTGACCCAGAGTCTTTTTTAAAGGGAACATGTCCCTTTTAAATGCTGGCAAACCCACGCAAAAGACACCCTAGAAGTCTGAGCCGTCCATGCACCGTGGCACACCCTCAGGCTTTCAGCACCTTGCCGGTTACTGGCCCAGTGCTCCTGTGTGTGGGGCTCCTGCGGGCTTAGCTCATCACGGAGCGCTGGGAGCGCTGCATCGGTGGGGATCTCAGTTAAACTTACGGGCTCCACTCAGAGTACGGCAGGGGCACAGATTCTTTTGCTTTCTTTTAGCTGGCGAGCAGAGAGTATGTTTCTTTAATTTTGCCAAGCCCTGTTAGACCTTCATCTTCAGTTTTTCCTTACCCTTTGTTTTTCTTTCTTTTTTTTTTGTTTCATTTTTCATAGGAAAGAATATATAAATTTAAATCCTAATTCAAAGATGACTTTTGTGCAAGGGTATTGAGTTTGGTTTCTTTTTCCCTTTTGGTCCAACTTGTGTGACTTTTGGGGAGATGTGTGTGTGAGGGGTGGGGCTGTGTGTTTTTTAATTTTTTAAATATATATTTTGGTGCTGTATGTGAAGAGAGACTTGTTTATAGTAGATCAATGAACCATCTCTTGTAGGCATATTTGTTGAAAATAAAGGTTTCTCTTTGATTTCAAGAATGACCAAAACCGCCTCTGAAAAGCTGTCCCTCATCTCAGGCAGTCTAGCTCAGGGCCTCCTTTCCCTCTGCCCACGCAGTAACATCACCTGTCCCTGCCACTTTGCCCAGTCTACAGATTGAAGAGCGTTGTTGGCGACAGGTAGCCCTTGTGCTGGCGAGGGAACGGCCCCAAGTGGGGTGGTCAGCTTTCACCGTCTTCAGATAAAAACATAGCTTTAAAAAAATCCACAAATTTACCACATTTACTCTATAAAACTGCTGTTCCCTCTAACTGGTTTTTCTTCTCAATGCTGAGGGAGGTGATAACTAAAGGTCAGTCACATCGGCAGGTGATGACTGCTAAAGCCCCCTGCGTGTAGTAGGTTAGAGCAGCTCTTCTGGTCTCTGCTCAATGCACGGGACAACTGAAAGGTCAGTGTGGAGGGCGGAGTGGCTTCATAATGACGGCACCTGTCTCACTGTGTCTGTTACAGAAAGCAGGAATAAAAGTAAAGACCCATCCCTTGGAGATGGCAGTAAAGAGCCCAAAAGCCTCACCGGCTCCAAGTAAGGGAGGAGAAGTGCCATTAGGGAAGAGAGCAGCCCGGCCCGTAATGCGCGGTGTTGGAGGAGGCGGCTGTGGCCAGGAAGGCCCATCAGAGTACATCATCCGGTAGCCAGGTCCCAGCTAGCTGACGATCACACCCCTGTCTCATGTTACTGGTCAGAACACTTCTGTCTACTCAGAGTTAGAATAAGCAGATTCTAGTTCAGCTCTAAGGACCCTGCTCTTGATCAGCATGAGGACTCAGCAGAGGGACAACTGAGGCAGCCCCGAAATTGTGACCATGCAAAACATTGGCTTTCAGCACTGCTGTAACAAGGTCCCCTGTGCCTAGGCCACTGCCAGAAATCCAAATACACTTGCACTCTGAACTCCATGAGCCAGTCACCGAGGGCATTGACCCGTTTGTCACCCTGGACCTCACCAGCCCATTTCCCTCCTGTCTTCCACCAAGCAGGAATAAAGTAGGCATTCGTCTTGGAGCCAAGAACTCAGCCCACTAAGCTGAAATGCAGAGCTTTGGGAATGAAGGCGCAGTCCTGTGAGTGCCAGTCCTTCCTGCTGAGGCCTAACGGGTGACTTATTGTCTCAAAAAAGTTAAAAAAATCAATTCCTGGTACCAAAAAAAAAAAAAAGGCTGGAGATTTAGCTCAGTGCAAAGGCTCTAAGTTCAATCCACAGTACTGCAAAAAACAAAACCAAGCAACCTCTGCATTTTTGGGAGAGCACCAGGCAGTCAGCATGTTACTACCTTTTGTTTGTATGTATAAGACCTTTTCCATGGGTAATGAATGTGGAACCCGCTTGACGTGTTCTTGTAGTTCAAAGATGTGCCGACGTGTAATGACGAAAGGTCCTGCCTGTAGGAGTTATCCGTAGACTATTGGAACACAAATGGGGCTTTCATGTGTATGAAATAGTATTAAGTGATGCTGGTGTTTTTAGCTAAATCAGCCAGTGCTAGGGTCTGCGTGCGCCAGGCGGCCGTGCGGCCGGGAGTGTTGGATGTGCTATGCCCTGTCCCAGGGCGTCCACGGGAGTCTTTACAGGCTTTCCTGCCTCCCCTGGCTGCAGCCTCCACTGCAGTGAGTGAGCCAGGTGAAGCTGCCTTGGAGTGCTGGACACTTGGTTTCTCTACTGTTTCTCTTTTGTGTCTTAATATTGGGTTTGTTAAAATGTAGTTACATTTTTCAGAGTAGTTTATTCTTACACTTTCTAGTGGAAAGTGTCTTAAATGATACTTAAGAATATTCTAGTATTCTCTCTATATCATAAGGCCATGTGAGGAAAAATCCCTCATTTGGAACTTTCGGAAGCATGAGAATTGATGCAAAACAAATGAGAACTTTTTTTTTTTTTTGACCACTTGAATTTTCTGGGTCTCAAAGAGGCACATGTTGGTTGGAGCTAATGTTTGAGACCAGAGTCTCTGGAGCATATGGCTAAAGGCTGGTGGCCCTAGGTGCATAGAAACATCAACGCAGCGGGGCATCCTGAGCATCTTACTGAGGCCACACAGTATCTTTGCTTCCTCGTCTGCACTGCATGGAGGAAGCAAGGCTGCAGAAGGATTAGATACTCTGTGATGAAGATACGAACATGTCTTCAGGGTGTGATGCAAGATTGCCTTCTAGGTTGTTGCTGTTCAGTCGATTAAACGAAAGACCACGTTGAAGTGTCAGGTGACAGTGGCCTGTGTGAGATTCACTTTCGTGCAGTAGGACATCACGGTGTGGATACAGCCTGTTGTTGCTGGCCTTTACTCATTGCTGCTTTGTTGATGTGTTTTATTTTGAAGCCTTGGTGGTGGTGGTGTTAGTGGGTACATCTGTTTCAGACATGTGTTGCTTTTTTCAGATGCGTAGTAAATTGTGTCAGTAGTTGTGTAAAGTCACAGCATGCTAGAGCACTAGTGGGCACACTTGAGTCTGTAATTCCAGGGAGGTGTTTGTGCCCCATTTAGCCAGTATCTTCTGAGAAGTACAGTAATTGCTGCTTTTATAGCCCGTTCTTAACTTGGTAGTAAAAGTTTTCACACTTTTCTAGAATGGTCATCTCAAAGCTCTCTTTTTCCTTTCAGAAAGATATATAGATAAGAACATAGGAACACTACAGTAGCATATTTTTTTATTGCAAGTTTGTATCTTAGAATTGGAAAGGTAGAAAGAAACTTCAGTTTCAGTGACTCTGCTTTGGTTTTGATCTGTTCTCCAACATTATTTATATTTTTACTAGAGAATCTCCAAGATCAAGCACCAAGGGACTCCTGTGCCATCTGCCAGGACCCCTGCCTCAGCGGACGGCAGTGTCTAGGCCTTGCTTTTCAGCCTTCACAGGAGGGGCTCAGCCACCACGGGCCGCCTAATGCAGAAATGTGTGGAGGGCTGTGCCGTGCTGAGCCCAGGCCATATTCACTTATTGAGAGAGCATCACTGTCCCTGTGATGCACAATGTCATGGGGCTGAACTGATAGCAGGGTGCCCTCGTGCTCTCGAAGGCTCATTCTCACTCACCATGCTTGTTGTCGGGGGCCTGAGCATGAGCTCTGCACAGCAGCCTAAGTGTCCCCTCGCCCTGTGACCTGCCTGTCGGACACCCCATCTTCAGGACGGGATGCCATCCTTGCTTGTGGCTTTTTATTTATGTAAAAGGAGAAACTGTTTTGAAATGGCCCTTGGTGCGACTCACTTTAGTGGCTTCTGTGGGTGGAATGGCGGGAGCTGGCACCCATCCTGGAAGGCATGGGCTTGTCCTGGTGGCCACATACCCGCTAAGTGGCATCAGGTGCTTATGTGGCACTGGAGATGAGACAGGCCTGAGGTGCATGTGGCTGTTGAACAGGAACGTGGGATGCTGGTTCGTCTGTGACTTGTCGATGGCTGTTACTTGCAAGGACAGGGTCTAGCATGACTGCAGCACAGGAGAAAGGCTGTCCCCTGGGGTTGCAGACTCTTCTGCACCCAGCTGTGAGCACGAAAAATAACTGCTGAAGATGAATGGGCTGTGTCCCCTTGCATCCGCTGAGGATGACTTTTATGTGTGTGGGTCGCAGCGGCAGGGAAGACGCCCCTGGAGTGCAGCTGTGCACTGTGCCATGTGCACCCACCTGCATCCACGGGACACCATGTACCGAGGCCCCGGGGACAGACTCTACCAGCTGCCATCCCTCCCCACACAGGGGCAGGTGTCAAGCACCACGATCATCTCACAGCTGGCCTGTAAATGGGAAGCCCACCAACCTGTCCTTGAGGACCCATGTGGAGGATCATGGGGGCTGCGGGAGGCGCTGGTGGTGGCAGCCAGAGTGGCGAGGGCCATATGCCACTCAGCCTTCAGTCCCTGGTTGGCCACAGGCTCGTGTGAGCTGCAGGTCTTCGTCTCTGAGCAGTCCAGTTAGCTTGTGAGATTCAGACCAGAGTCACTAGCACCTTGGAGAGAAGGAGGCGTTCAGAGCCCAGAGCACCCTTCCGCCTGCAGAGCCTGAAGAGCCTGCATCGCAGGGTCAGCTCATCAAGAGTCTGCCGTGGTTTCCGGTGGAGCTGTGCAGCGCGCCGTCCCAGTTTCCAGCTCAGCTCAGGAGGCACCCCCCTGTTTGTAGGGGGTCACTTCATGCAAATTTTGTCCAACACTGAGATCTTACAGCTGCTGGGCAGTGACAGTGGAAAAGAATGTTAACATTTCCATCTTTTGTATTGGACTTCTCATCTGCAGATCTTACATGTTGGGCTGGGAAGCAGGTGGGGATGAAGGGGACATAGGGAAGCAGCCCTGGCCCAATGTGCGGCTTGCCTTTGTCCATAGAAGGTGTCATCTGGAGCCACTCTTCCCTCCCCTGTGCTTTCTGGGAGATGGCGATGGAGGCTGACAGAGACGGGATGACAGAAGCAGAGAGGCGTAAATTACTGGAGAGGAAATGCACGGCGTCAAGTCTTCCTGCGGCAGCACTTGGGGTACCAAAGCAGAGCGGGGCCATGCTGAATCAGAACACAGACCCCCAGCAGCAGGTTCCTGGACAGCAGGTCCTGATGGCTCTGTCATGAGGGTCTCCCTGCATCCTGGAAACCCAAGTGTCACCTGTACACTGTCCTCTGCACAATTTTCCACCCTGAAGGTTGAATGAAAGTTGAATGAACGCAAGTTGAATGAAAGTAAGAGGCAGCACACAAAATCCACTAGAAACCTGGGGAGCGTCCACCCTGGCCACTGCCAACTCACCTGCCTGCAGGATGCGGGCCTCCTTCGTCATCTCCGGCCATGCCTATGTCTCTCAGTATCGAGGGCTGGGGCCTGGGGAAGTGTGTGGCTCTTGCCTGTGTCCCTAGGCTGGGTGTTGAGGGTGCCCTTGCCCCTGGGGCTGCCACTTCCTTGGCTCACCCTGGGCTGTGCACACGGCAGCCCAGGGTGCTCCTGGGACACTGGGGATTCCTGGTGCAGACGCTGCGGTGGGCTGCCTTGACTGCACTTCCTGCCTCTCCCCTTCGTCAGCAGCCATGTGGGCTTCCGCCCACTGTCCAGGCCTTTGCCCTGAGCTGTGTGCCCACCAGCCCGTTCAGACCTCTTGGGTATCTTGCATGTCCTTCTCAGCCCACTTCTGAAATAACATCCTTTCCCTTTTTTCATCTGTCCTAGACCATCAGCTTTAAGAAATGTCACATGTCCCCTCCAGTGTGATTCTGGACCTTTATCAAAGATCTTCATGTAATCGATGAAAGTATTGGTGATAAGTTTAGGAACAAGTCTCAAACTTTCCTACGCCTGGCTAGAGCTCCAGGAGTAAGCCTCTTGCCAGCACCTCTGTATCCTACTGATCATCTGATATGGGTGGAAGAGTGACCTGGTTTTAGGTCCTAATTTTTGTTCAGTCCTAGGGATTAAACCCAGGGCCTTGTACATGCTAAGCACATGCTCTACCACTGAGCTACATGCCAGCCACAGGTCCTAGTATTTTTAACATTTTTCACCAGGTACGTGGAGTAAGGCAATGCAGATCTGGAGACAGATAATGCCAAGGCCCTGCAGTGGGCTGAACTGTTGAGGGCACACAACGGCCAAGGCCAAGGGCGTTGAGTGAATCTGTTTTTAAATGCAGTGAGAAGCCTTTGACAGGTTTTGTTTTTAGTTGGCCTTAGGCCGCTGTGTGGAGTTGGAAGTGAGGGTGTATACAGAGGACCTCTGTAGCCTCTGGGAGGGAGTGACCTGAGGCTCCCAGCCCCCCCTGCCGTGCAAGTCCTTCCTGTGCACCTTGCCAGTGCTGCATGTCACTGCTGCATCAGACCCTGAGTCCATCCATGGCCTCCAACTCAGCCTGGAGCCTGGCTGGTAGCTGGCACTCAGTGCACCTTTGCCCATGAACTCAGGGTCCAGTGACCTCTTCATGCCTGTTGGAAGGCACTCTTATGTGGATACTAGCACCTGAGTCACCCAGCTCTCGACAGCCCAGTTTGGGTTCCCAGGGGTAGAGCCTGCCCTGAAATATCCATTTAAAAAACTGGTTTTCCTAAGTTATACTGTCTCTGTCCTTGAATTTATCCCTAATTTTCATTGGACCCGCAAAGCCCAATGGGGACTTCCTTCACTTCCCAGTCTGTAGACAAGAAACATGCCCCCCATGAATCCCTGTCCTGCCCGAAGTCTGCTGGTAGCCTGTGTGGGGACTGGGTCCTCCCAGGGTCCTCCAAAGCCGAGAAATCCAAGAAATCCCCGTGCTAAACCTCAGAGGCTGCAGCCAGGCCATTCGTCCTTCCTGTGGGACAGCAGGGGCTCTCTGTGGCCTCCCCGGATGTCACAGGGGCGGGACCCATGTGGGTGGTGGGGGAGCTGTCCTGGGAGCCAGACGGAAGTGCTACAGGGCCTGACACGTGGACTTGGGCGGTGCTGCCTGGTGGGTGGGCCTAGGCAGGAGGCGGGAGAGCAGGGCACAGAGACAGGCTGTGCCCACACTGTCCCAGCACCTCAGCCTGATGCAGCCATCCACAGACCAGGCCCACAGGGACACCGCTGAGGATGCCCAGTGGTCCAGGTGGGGCAGGGAGGAGGGGGTGGAGTGGGGTGGATCTTTGGGGAGGGAGCGGAGATACTGCCGCCTGGTGGGCAGCTCAGTGGAGAGCGGGCTTGGAGCCTGCCGCCCTAACCGCTCTGCAGTGAGCCACCTTCACTCTCCCTCTCCCTGAGGCTGGCACACTCCTCGGTGGCAGTGTCAGCCCCAGGAAGGAAGGACACAGCCTGTGACCTGGCAGGGGACCCTTCTCCCTCTACCAAGTCCCAAAGCCTGGAAAGTGGCCGCTGAACCCTGTTGTCAGCTGGTGGACCCTGGGAGTCTTGCAGGTAGGGAAGTATGGCAGGGAGCACCCCGCAGCTGACCACAGTGAGCAGCTACTCAGGATCACCCCTAAAGACAGGCCCTGGGGCGAGCTCACTGGCAGTCTCCCTAAATAGGGGTGAGGGTGGCGGGTCATCAGCCCGCTTGTATTTTGATCCCACTACCCTACTGCTCTGTAGCAGGCGACCCCACACAAGCCAGGAATGAACTGGCGGGAGGGTCCAAATGGGAGCCTTCGCCCACTCTTGTTCTGTAGGCTGAGGCCCCTCCACCAAGGTGCTGGACCAGAGGCAGGGCCTGTGGGTTCCTGAGCCAGCTGTGTCCCCAGAGAACTTGCCTTGGAGGTGCTAGGAGGAGAAGGAGGAGAGAGGGCCCCAGGTATGGTGCCACCATTGGGTGCTTGGCCAAATGAAGGCACAGCAGGAGCCCTGCACCTGCAGGAATGTGGGGAACCACCAGCACCAATTAGGAGGGTGTCCTTGGGTGTGCCCAGATAGGGGCTGCTGCCGCCTCCTGCCCCCACCCCCGTTTATGCAGGTGCCTCTGCCTAGCCTGCCTGGCTCCTGCCGTGCAGCTCTGGCACTCTCTATGCTACTTCTGCCCCTGCGTTGGCAGTGTGGCTGCAGGAACTCTGTGGGCTCATGGAGTCCAGGCCATCCACAACCCACTCACCAGTGGTAATCACAGCCCCGGGTGCCCTCTCAGCCAATGCTGCCTCCTCCACAGAGCCCTGTGGGTGGGGAGGCAGGTCTCTGCCAATTGCAGGCTGGTGAGAACTGGGGCAGAATTTGGGAGAGGATGCTGGTCACTTGGCCCCTGAGCCCCACACACATCCCTGCTCTGAACCAAGGACCCCTTGTCCACCTGTTTGCTCAGCCGTGGCTGCTTCTGAAGGCTGCTTGCAGGAAGCGAGAGGCTTCGAAGCCTCCTGGGAAGTACCTCACCGCACTGGGAGTGTTGCAAGTGGGTGGTGGATCCTGTCAGGTGCTCCTGCCCCGAGTAAATGAGTAAAATGGGGCACTGTGGGCCTGGGGTCCGAGTCACCCTCCAGCAACTGCCCTGTCTGCTCCCCCTGCAGCCAGACTTCCTTGCTCTGCACCTCAGTGGCTGTGGAGGTTGTGTGTTTCTCTCCTGCCGTCAGGGCCTAGGAAGGAAGCAGGCGTGGCCTGACCCATGGCTCCAAGGCTGTTTCTACCCAGTGCCTTCATCAGGGGTACGGTGGGCTGCTGGCCTCTCTTGATGTGCTGTGCCCGCCTGGGAGCCTGGCAGCCCCTCACACTCTGCAATCTGCACCCTGCACCCTCACTATGCACTATGCTGGCCTTTTGGAAGAGGTGGGAATCCCAGCTGGCTTCCCTGTTGCTAACTGGCCTCCCTCACAGAGAGCAGCAGGGCCAGGCCTTTGTATGTGCGCTAAGAGAGGGGTGGCATCCTGGACAGATCCCTGACCCATTGCCGCGCCACTTTGGCCACATAAAGGAATAATGGGGTTTTGTTTTGTTTTGTTTTGTTTTGTTTTTGAGACAGGGCCTCACTATGTAATCCAAGCTGGTCTTGAACTCACTGCGTAGCCCAGGTGATCCTCCTGCCTCAGCATCCCGAGTGCTGGGATGCAGGTATGCACCACCATACCTGGCTACAGCTCCTTTCTAAAGGCACCTTTGGACTAGGTGGCTTTCATGGGAAGTTACGGGAGTCACTCCCACGCTCCTGCTGTGATCCCATGCAGCCCAGCTGGGGGACAGCAAATTCCTCTTGTGCGTGTTGACAGAGAACTTGCCCAGGATGGGCTCTGGAGGCCAGGCAGGGCTGTGGCACAGGGCTGGGCAGGCTGGCTGGGTGGTGGCAGTTTGGACTGTCACCCTGTGTTCCCAGTAAACCATTGACGGTGTTTGCTTAGGACAGTGTCCCAACAGGGGATGAGAGACAGGAGCCAGGTGCAGCCTGGGGGCTTTGGCAGGCAAGGTTTTGTCAGAGTCAAGGGTGGGGCCCAGAGGAGATTTGGGCACCCGAGATTGGGCAGTTTGAGCCACTCCCAGAGAGCAGTCCCAGGGTCCCATGTCACATTCAGACTGGAGAAGGAAGGCTCAGAAACGCAATTCCTGGGGAACTGAGGAAGAACCAGGATGGGCTTACCACACACACATGCAGTCCCAGCTTAAGAGTCAGAGCTTTGCATCAACCAGTGGGTTTGTGGTCCCCCCCGGGGGGGCTGAGCATGATGGTACCCACCTGGGTCCTTTTTGGGGATCATGGGACTCTGCAAGGTCCCACCGTGTCCACCATCTGTCTCACAATGACACCTACTCTGTCCTGACAGCTGTCCTTTGGGGTCCATACTGCATTCCCCATCTGGAGATCCCTGGTCACTGGCAATTTTGGTTCCTGGTTTGCAGCTTGAACCCTCCTCTCTGGCAAGTGCTGCCATTTTCTTGGTGACTTTGCTGTTCCCACAAACCATTCATCTGCACTCTGGTCTCCATCTTGCTGGCCTGTGGGTCTGTTCTCCATCCAGGCTCTGGCACTCACACTTTGGCCCCCTGTGGCTCAGCAGGGCCTGGGGCTCAGCTGGTCCCTGAAGCGTGTCCCTCCCGGCTATGCACCCACCCCAGGTCTGGCTGGTGAGTGTGTCCGGAGGCCAGGGTCCCCGCAGCTGCAGTCTGTCCTCTGACCTACACAGCCCTCTCAGGCTGCCCTCCCTCCTGCTTCGTAGCTGGTCTGACTCAGACCTGTGGTTGGCACCTGCCTCCCCAGGGGCCCCTACTTGTCTTGTCTCCCACCACATGGACTATGCTGAATCTCTCCTTTTAATTTTTTTTAAATTTAAAAAACTGAACTGTGTGTTTCAGAATCACTGTGAAGATAGTACACAGAGTTTCTAAACACCCACCCTGTGTTCCCTATTAACGTCTTCAATGAGGAGAACTTGCGCCATCGATGAGCAACATTGCTGCATAATCATCAACCCAGTTCACTGAGCCTCAGGCTTCTTCTCCCAGGGTCCAGGGTCCCTGTCCAGACCCCCCTGGTGTTTAGTGGTCACATTTTCAGGGCTGCTGTTCAGCTTCCCCCATGTCCCCAGGGGACCTGCCGGGCCTCCGTGCTGTGCCCCTGCTGGCATCTGGGTTTCCTCATGGTCACCCTGGGGCTGTGGGTCCTCGGGAGGAGGACCCCAGAGACCTTGGGATCTTCTCACCCCCTGCTTTGCCAGCCCCAGCCACATTGCACACCTCGCAGTATGCCAGTTTCTGAAATGAGTTTTGCAGGATAAAGGATTGGTTCACTATGCAGCAAAACTTGGTATGGGGGAGCGAGACTGTGTCCAGCTCCCTGGGACAGGACTTGTGGGTATTCATGGGCTGAGGTGCAGGGAGAAGCGACTGGAAGTGAGGAAGTCACAGGGGGTCTGTACTCATATAATCAGATCCATCATCATTGCCTCCTGCCCCTCATGTCCATGGCATTTCTGCCTCCAAAACTGTTATTTCTAGTCAACTGAAAGCATGACTAAACTAAGAGTTAGCGGAGTGGATGCTTGGGTTTTCCCTGTGGACCGGCAGGGCCAATGTCAACCTAATATGCACTGACAGTTAAAAAACAAGCAAGTGAGAAGTAAGAAGCCCTCCGCATGCCCCTGACCCTGCTAGCCACCAGCCACCTAATCCCCCAGCTCCCCACCCTGCTGCCCCCCACCCCGAGCCTGCCACAGAGCTAAGTCCGTCAGTCCCCTGAGCAGTGACCTGAGAATGTCACCCAGCTTCCAAGGTCAGCAGCAGCAGGGTCAGCCTGGTAGCCCCCACTGGACCACAGGACTCACCCCTCCTTGCGCTCTGCTCTGGAGTTTGACAGTGTCCTGCCCCTCGCCGCCTTGGGGCTCTTTCGGTCCCTTTTTTATTTGGCTCTGGTTATTTCAGGCCAGCAGGGTCTGGTGCTAACCTTCCCCTGAGGTCAGTGGGGCAAGTCCGTGGGTGGCAGGAGCAGTGCTGGAGGGAGAACAGGAGTACAGGAAGGGAGGGACGGGCAGGGTGCTGGGCCTGGGCACAGTGACAGCTGAAACTGCAGGGTGGATGTCTGAAGGCTCAGTCCTGTGGATGCCTGGATCCCTGGCAGAGTTGGTCACTTGTTAGCCCCTGAACTAGTTTGGAAGCAGAGGGTGAGAACAGGCCAAGAACTCAAGGCCAGAGCCACAGGATGTGCCCACAATGCACCTGGGAAGGGTTGGCACACTCTGAGGGTGCTTCACCCCAGGGTGTGTGGCTGTCCCTAGTGCCACACCCCAGAGGGTTCCAGGACTTCTTCCAAAGGAGGCTGCAGCGAGGGGTCAGCTGTCCACGTGTCCTTCATTGGCCCTTCTTTTTTCCTTTTGTGAGACGGGGACTCACGAAGCAGTTCACGCCAGCCTTGAACTCATTATGTAGCCCAGGCTGACCTTGAACTCACAGCAATCTTCCTGCCTCAGCCTCCTGAGTGCTGGGATTGCAAGCAGACCCACCACGCTCTGCCTCTATCCTTGGCCCTTCTTCAGCTCCAAGCTGAGTGTGTACCAGGACGTGAGGCTGCCATTCCAACCCCACAAGGCTTCTCTGCGGTTTGAGTGTTGACCAGCGTACAGTGCACATGCCTGGCCACAGGGCCCTAGGCCAGGGGTCAGGGAGGCTGCCCTGCCACCTTCCTGGGCCCCCTCCTTTCCCTCCTGTGCACATCAGCCGCACCCCTGTCCCCAGCCGACCCAAGACAGCCCAGCCAGGAAGAGGCAGAGAGACCTGTCCCAAGCCATCCCAAGAGGCTGGGATCGGGATCTGGCTTGAGCGATCGTTCACTCTGCCATTTTGGTTTTTGGGGGGTTTTGGTACCACTCTGTGGAGATGAGAGATTTTATTTTAAACAGCTCCAAATCTGTGAGTTTGATCTACCTCAACACCTTGCTGCACACCGCTAGGCTTCGGTGGAGGAGGAAGGTCCTAGGGTCCTGGGCCCACGCTGTTGGCTGGCTTCCGTCCCTCCTGGCCTTTAGCAGCCACGTAGCAGCACGAGGAGCCAAACCTGGGAGCTGCCCCTGCCCAGGTTCCTCCAAGGTCCCACTGCCCTGTCCTATCCTGGCCCCGGGTCCCATCTGCCCCAAGGACTTCTGCTGCAAAAACTTGATGGCTTTCCTTAGGTCCCCCGGGGTTCACTCGCCACTTCTGGACCCTCCTGCTACACCTGACCCTGGCTGCAACCAGACCCGCCCTGCTGCTCTCTCAGGGGGTGGTGAGCAACCAGTCCTACCTGCCTGGCTGCCCTCGGGAAGCTGGAGAGCGTGGGCGCTGCAGGTGCCTGTCTCCAGTGTGGGCTCCAGCTGCAGTTCCGGCTGCACGCAGCACCTGCCCTGGCTCTGGGTTCCTGTGTGTGTTCTGTTGCTCACTTGACCTGCCACTGCTGCCTGGTGTCCCAGCTGTTTCCAGCCTCTGCTGTCATCTCCAGTACCCACCTGTGTTCTCCAGAGAGTCACAAAATGAATGTCAAAGAGCTCAGCCCTTCACAGTCACCTGTGTGACCCCGTGCCCTGGAGGTTCCTCAGCGATCAGGGCCTGACCCTCTCCTCCTCTTCCACAGGCCTGAGTGCCAGGTGTGGACGGGGACACTGCTGCTGGGCACCTGCCTGCTGTACTGTGTGCGAGTTACCATGCCCGTCTGCACCGTTGCCATGAGTCAGGATTTCGGCTGGAACAAGAAGGAGGCCGGCGTCGCACTCAGCAGCTTCTTCTGGGGCTACTGCCTGACACAGGTGGTTGGAGGCCACCTCGGGGACCGGTGAGTGGCCACCCCCAAGTCCCACTGTCCCAGCTTGTGGGGGGGAGCCCCTCCAGGTGTGCTCTGGGCGGGCTCCTCCTCTGCAGGTGCGGTGGTGACTGTCCACCGGGAGGGCTGATCCAAGCAGGAGCAGTGCCCCCAGCCTCCCAAGCAGCCACTGTCCTGTCCCTGTGTCCCCCAGCATTGGCGGTGAGAGGGTCATCCTGCTGTCGGCCTCCGCCTGGGGCTTCCTCACTGTCGCCACCCCGATGCTTGCTCACCTCAGCAGTGCCCATCTGGTCTCCATGGCCTTCTCACGCGTTCTCACCGGCCTGCTCCAAGGTGAGGGGCCCTAAGGTCACGTCTCTTGTGCTTCTGGCTTCGGCCCTGGCACCTGGTGGGGTGTGCAGGGGGCGGCTGTGCGCACATGTGCCTGCCTGCTACCCTCTGTCCGAAGTCTGCCCAGGGGCTGTGTAATAGGGGGCGGGGACGATGGGACGCCCTCCGTTTCCACTGGGTTACCCACAGCAGCAGGCACCCTGCGGCTTTCCTGCACTGTGAGCATTGGCACTCTGGAAAGACCTCAGCCCCCCAGGGGCAGGTGGCTGACCTCGGCCCTTAAGGAACTGTCCCTCTTCCCTTGGAGCAGTCAGAAGACACTGGGTTCTGGGAGGAACCCAGGTAGACAGTTCCTATTTTACCTTCATAGAAAAACATCATGCAGATGCAGGCTAAATGCCCTGTGGAGCCGGGCTGTGGGTTTCTTAAATTATTTTCATCATGCCCGGGGGTCCCACAGAGCCCTTCCAGGATGGGGTTCTAGAACCCTCTAGAATGAGGAGACGTGGGGCCATTTCCAAACTTTCAGGCTGCTGAGGAACCCACTGTCCAAAAGAAATTCTAGGAGGGAATCAGTGTGTAAAGTACAGTTCATGGTCCCTCCCCTGGGGGAGGTGTGTGTCTGCACTTGAACACACACTTGGGGGTTATGTGAGGCCCTGGCCTGGCGTAGAGGCTGGGGTACATGGCGTCTGCGCAGGGGCTCTGGGGCAGCCTGGGAGCTGGTGTGCAGAAAGGGAAGGGAAGGGAAGGGAAGGGAAGGGAAGGGAAGGGAAGGGAAGGGAAGGGTGCCAGCCGGGGGCAGAAGTCTTTCTCGTACTGTCCTTGCACAGCTTCCGCCCAAACCGAGTTCGCTCCTCAGCCAAGTGTCAGTAAAAGCCCAGCCCTGCTGGTCCCTGGAGTTGGTGCGGTGACGTGAAGGACGCCTGGACCTTGCTGGCTCACAGTCCTTGCCCGAGCAGCAGGCCAGGCCCTGGCTGTCAGGGCAGCTCTCAGGGGTGCTAGCTGGCCCTCGCACGGCCATGCTCTGCTTGTTCCAGGCGTGTACTTCCCGGCCCTGACCAGCCTGCTGTCACAGCGCGTGCGGGAGAGCGAGCGGGCCTTCACCTACAGCACCGTGGGGGCCGGCTCTCAGTTTGGGTAAGGCCCAGCCTGGGAGGGCGGGAGAAGCCATGGGGTGACTCCTGAGGAGCAGCCTGCGGGGCCAGCAGGGTGGGGTTTGGCCCCAGGTCTCTGGTCGCCCCCCAGGGCCCGTGCGGAGTATTTCCTGTCTCTGCCTTTCGAGGCCGCAGGTGATATGGGCTGGGGCCTTGACGTGCAGGTTGGGCTGCAGCCGCTTCCTACAGCTCCCTCTCGTCTGTGCCAGTGGAACCCAAGGCCGCACCACCCTCAGTGGCCCATGCCCAGCTGAGACTCTGCAGCCCTGAGCTGGTGCCCACAGACTCTCCTTCCCAAGCCACCCTCGGGGAGCAGCAGGCCTGGCCGCGGCCGCTACAGCGTCAGGCCGGGTGGGAAGGCTGCTTGCTGCTGCGGCAGGTGGACCCGTGTGAGGGGAGACAGGAGTGCTCTGGCCAGGATCGGGCACCCGATTAGGTCACCCAGGGCAGGAATCAGAGCAGAGTGCGCAGCGAGCCGCCCTTAGGCAGGAGCAGGGTGACTCCATTTAACAATAGAAGTACAGCATACTTCTTTATCGTCAGGTCGCTAGGAGCTGAGCTCCCAGTAGGCCAGCCTGCATCGTCTGCACTCCCCCTCCCTCTGGGGTCCTGTGGCTCACCTAGCCGTGGATCACTGAGCCGAGAAGGCTTTGTGTGGCGCCCTGAGGGGCAGGGGCAGCACCCCCTGCCCCAGGTGCTATGCTGCCCCGCAGGTGGGGCCTCAAGGAAGATGGGGAGGCTTGGCCTTGGCCCCAGTGCACGCCATTCTCACTCTGCCGTGGCAGTAACTATTCCTTGGTCCTGCAGTCTTGGCAGGAGATGGGGTGTACTGGGGGGACGCAGGAGCCTCAGGACACGGGGATGTTGGGGTTGTTGGGCTGCTGCTGGGGATGGAGTATTTGAGCATAGGGATCATTCGGAAATTTTGTCCTCTATGACTCAAGAAGCAAGAAAATCTAAATACGTAGATTTTACTTCCTTGTTTAAGTCACTTTTCCTTCTCTGTGTTTTTGTTTTTCATTCAAAAAAACTACATGACAATTTGTGGACCAATCTGGAGGCCTAAAAGCAAGAAGTTAAACACAATTTAGATCATAGAGCAGCGTCCCTGACCCCTGTCCGCAAGGCTGATCCCAAACTCCCTGATTCCGCAGCCCTGTGGTAGAAAACCCCTCCTGAGCCCTGTGAATCCTCAGTAAAATGGTGGGCACGGAGACTTCCAGGCAGCTGCTTCCAGGGCCGTGAAGACAGCTCTTTCTTTGGGGCTCTGCTCACAGCAGGGGTTCTCAGTGTCTCCTTGCTGGTGGAGAGCCGGTGAGGGTCACAGCCACCTCCTCCCTGCCCTCTAGGACGCTGGTGACGGGTGCCGTGGGCTCCCTGCTCCTGGACTGGGGTGGCTGGCAGAGCGTCTTCTACTTCTCGGGTGGCCTCACCTTGCTCTGGGTGTGTTATGTGCACAGGTACCTGCTGAAAGGAAAAGGTAACTGCAGTCGCTCAGGCTGGTCCTGGAGCGTCCTCTCCCCATAGAGCAGAGCCACGCTGCAGGGCCCTGGGGCTGTGGCTGTGCTTAGTTCAGAGGAGTCCTCGAGGCTGCAGCCTGAGAAAAACCACTGGAGTGCAGAGCTCGCAGCCCACGCTGTGAGGGATTCAATCCACAAACCTGCCTGCTCGGGGCTAAGGCAGTCAGGAGGCCTGCAGGCAAAGGCTGGAGGCGGGGGCAGCTGAGACCTCAGGTAGGCCAGGTAGGCTTGTCCTAAGGGCGACACGGTTGTCAGGGCCCTCTAGTGAGAGGAGCCGTGAGAAGTACCCCCCACACTGGGGCTGCGGTCAGGAGTGGACCCTGGCTCACCTCATCCTGAGAGCTGTTGCTTTGAACACACTGTTTCCTCAGACCGAAGCCCGGCCCTGGGTGTCCTGGTGCAAGGCCTGCCCTTGGCCAGGCCCTCCAAGGTGCCCTGGAGACAGCTCTTCCGGAAGCCTTCCGTCTGGTGAGCCACTGGAGGGGCCTCGGGGCATGGGACTTTGGTGGCCAAGGGACAGGGGCGGGTAAGTCCCACAGGCGCCCCCCGGGGGTAAGGTGCTTGGGACCGGTGGAGCCCTGACCCTGGTCCCCGTGCAGGGCGGCCATCTGCTCCCAGCTGTCTTCGGCGTGTTCCTTCTTCATCCTCCTGTCATGGCTGCCCACCTTCTTTAAGGAGACCTTCCCCCACTCCAAGGTGCGTCAGCAGCCAGGACTCACCCAGCTTCCAGAGAGCCAGACTAGGGGAGCCCTGTGGTCCCGATGTGCAGCAGGAGCCTGTGGCTCTGTGGTGGATTTGACACCCTCTGGGCCCAATGCTTCTAGGTGACTTTGTTCACATTCAGCAGTGGGTGTTGGCTCGGAGGCCTTGGGCTCTTCCTGTGACACTGCAGCCATCCCTGCCCGGATCCTCACCTACTGCCTGGCATAGCCTGGCCCTTGGCCTGGGTGGCATCTTCTGATGCCATCCTTGAGGAGGATCATGGCATGGCTGGGTGTGTGCAGAGGGTCATTCATCTTGGGCTAGCTGCTCTGTCTGGGCAGGCAGCCATCCTCCCCCCGTCTGGTGACCAGAACCTTCACAGCTGTGGTTCCTGGGGCAGACGCTGCCCAGCTGCAGCCCTGCCCAGTCATGCTGTGGGAGGGGCCTTGGGGACTTGGGCTGCCACAGCCATGGCAGAGCTGGCAGTCCCAGGGGCAGTGATGGTCCAGGTGGCTGTGGCCTGGCAGAGCCTGCCTTCCCCGGCTCCTTCTGCCCTTGGGTAAGCCAGTGGGCAGCGGATCCCGGGCAGCAGTGGACTGGGGTGCCAGTCCTGCCCGAGTGTCCCCCCCTCCACGGCCACCTCTGAACCAAGCTCCTCCCTGCAGGGCTGGGTCTTCAATGTGGTGCCCTGGTTGGCTGCGATTCCCGCCAGTCTATTTGGCGGGTTCCTCTCCGACCATCTCGTCAGTTGGGGTGAGTGCTGGAGAGCTGTGCCCACCCAGAGGCCATGCTGGACAGAGAGGGCCCGCACCTTCTCCAGCCAGCTTGGGGAGTAGGGAGTGGGACGGGTCCTTCTTCCTTGGGCTTGGGCTCCCCGATAAAGGGTGGGGTAAATGCAGCATGAGGACGCTAGGCTCACGACAGCTTCCAAGCCCCCCCACCCCAGGCCTCTGCAGGAGCGGAGGGGCCCACAGAAGTCAGAGGTCGCACGTGCCCAGATTTGGTCCAGGTGCCCCCTGCCAAATCCCCGAAGGGGTGGTGCTTGAGCTTGGCCTCGAATTCCCCACACACTTCCAGCAGCACACAGCACCCAGGGTGAAGCCCTCAGACCCAACGCAGCAGTGCGAGGCAGGCACGGCACCAGCACCAGTCACGCCAAGCCTGAGAAAGGCTGTGGATTGAAAGTTTGAGTTCCACCGTAGCAACTTAGGGAGACTGTGTCATAAAATAGAAAATAAAAAGGGCTGGGCTGCCACTCAGTGGTAGAGGCCCCTGGATTCGATCCCCTGGAACAAGAAAGCAAGCAAGCAAGCAAAGGGAGCTAGGCGTGGGGGCACACACCTGTAATCCCAGCACTCAGGAGGCTGAGGCAGGAGGATCACTGCAAGTTTGCAGCCAGCCTGGGCTACACAGTGAGTTCAAGGGCAGCTTGGACTGCATGGTAAGACCCTGTCTCAAAAAGAAAAAAAAAATAATAGCATTCATTGTGGAAGAAGTAGAAAGACAGAGAAAGTGGGACTCATTTGCCTGTGGTTGGCACCTTGGAGACCATCACACGCTTATCCTTCTTACCTTTCTATCCTCGGAGATCCTCTAATGTGCACGTACTGTGTGCAGAGCCAGCTCACCCATGGCAGGAGACCCCGTCTTGAGCCTCGAGCCTGGGCCCCGTCCTCCCACCTCCCCGCCCACCCCCGTGGCTGTGCAGGTGGCAGCCTTCCTGGGGTCAGTGGAGTGGGCTAATGGGAACAGCCCTGGTTCTGTCTCCCTGCTCAGGTTACAGAGCCATCACCGTGCGGAAGTTCATGCAGGTAGGAAAATCGTTCCAGGTTTTCTATGGATGTCCCTGTTTTGTCCTGGGACCCAAGGGTTTGTTTTCAAATCACCTGATTTGGGGGACTGGGCCAAGGTCAAGGTCATGAGCCGAGGAAGCTGCAGCTGCAGCAGGGAGCAGCCCTCGTGCCCTCGGAGTGGGGCCTCTTCACAGGCGCAGCACAGTCCTCTGAGGACCGAGCACCAAAGGCTGAGCCGCCCGGGCGCCCTAGAGGGGCATCTGAGGGTGTGCTGGGGCCGGGATGGCAGTGTGGCTGACCAAGGCCCCCGAGCTCTGGACACGGCTCTCTGAGCCCTACCTGGGCCTCTCTCCTCCAGCTCCGTGAGCCGAGCTAATCTGAGGAGTCCTCGTCCCCGGCGTCCTCTGGGGAGGCCCCAGCCCAGGAGCAGTCACTCAGGGCACTGGGTGGCCGCGGCTGGAGCTGGGCTGGAGCTGGGCTGGGCTGTCCCGGCGCCTTCCTCAGCCCTGTCCCCCACAGGCAATGGGCCTTGGCCTGTCCAGCTTCTTTGCATTGTGTCTGGGTCACACGTCCAGCTTTCTCACGGCTGTGGTCTTCGCATCAGCCGCCATTGGCCTCCAGACCTTCAACCACAGGTAAAGGCCCCTGTGCTGCCGGGGGCCCCAGGCCTTGGTGCATCTCGGCCCAGGAGTCCTTGAGTGGTCCTGTAAGTGGTCACTCAGCCCAGCTGATCTGGGTATCCAGCTGGTGCAACCCAGTCCTGCATACCAAGAGCTTCCAAGGGAGGGTAGGAGCGGGTTGCAGAGGGAATGAAGACCACTGCTGGAAGGGTGGGAGGGCAGAGGCTCACTGCTGAAGGGCAGCCTCAGTGCCCCTGGGCACTGTGACCCCGCTGTCCATGCCTCTTTAAGAACTGACAGCGTAGGGTCTTCGGGTCCATCTGCACTGCATGCTGCAAACACGCCTTCCCTGCCTCTTGTCTTTCCAGTTCTGCTCCCTCTGTGAGAGGGGAGAGCTGGGTGCGGGCACCGTGTGCCTTCCGATGTCTGTCCCTCCTGTTACCCTCTCCCTTGTACCGCCAGCTCTCTCTAGCTGTGCAGGGGTTGCCAGGCCCCTCACCGCCTTCTTTCCGGTTTCTCGCAGCGGGATCTCTGTTAACATCCAGGACCTGGCCCCGTCCTGTGCCGGCTTTCTGTTTGGTGAGGATGCTGCTCAGCCCAGGCATGGCCAGTGGGGCTGCCCCGGTGGGCGGGCAGTGAGTGCAACAGTGGGCATCCTCTGATGTCCTTGTTTTCTCCCTGGCCGGTTCACAGGTGTGGCCAACACTGCAGGGGCCTTGGCAGGTGAGAGGTGGGCCTCTGTGCCGAGGGGTCTCTGCCCTTTGGGTTGGACCCACAGGGGAACTAGCTAGGGGCTGGGTGGGGGCCCACGTGCCCATCTGGCTCCTCCAGTCCTGTGGGTGACATGTGGCACACTTGGAGCAGTCCCAGCATCAGCAGAGGAGCTGGCCCGGGAGACCACACAGTGGCCTTCTGCTTGGCTAATGGTGGGGAGCCCAGGTGGAAGTCAGATCCAGGAGGCTTGGGACCCCCAGACTCTGCTCCCTGCCTCCTCCGAGTGCCAGTTCACTGGCTCACTCTGTACCTCAGCCCCTCCTGCTACCCATCGCTCGGTCTCCCTTTGGAGGGATGCAGGTGGAGGGGCCCACTCAGGGGTGATTTCCAGTGGCCTGTGAGGCTTCTTCCTTCTGAAACCCTGGGAATCTGAGCTCAGCCCTCCCTTGGTCCAGTGATTCAGAAGCCCAAATTCATCTTTTGGCCCATTCGCCCCAGCTCCTCTCTGGCCCTGTGCTGGAGCCCTGGGCGGGCGCTCAGCCTGCCCGTGCCTGTCCTCGTCCAGGTGTGGTGGGCGTGTGCCTGGGAGGCTACCTGATAGAGGCGACGGGATCCTGGACGTGTGTGTTCAACCTGGTGGCCATCATCAGCAACCTGGGGCTGGGTACCTTCCTGGTGTTCGGCCAGGCCGAGAGGGTGGACCTCAGCCCTGCCCGGGAGGACCTTTAGCTTCTGACCTGCCAGCCCCAAAGGACCCTGGTGCCCACACTCTGGGAACAATGCACTCCACTGAGGAGACTCAGTTGCTCTCGACCTCAGAAGTTGAAGCAGAGGACAAAGACCAGTCAGTCAGGTGGCTCCCAAGGGACCCAAATGAGCTGGAGGCAGGGGCTGGGGCAGACACAGTGCCGCGAAGGCCTGAGTCTAGACCAGGCTCACTGCCTCTCAGTCCCCACAGCGGGGAAGTCCTGCCCTCCTCACAGTCAGCGTGGCCGCAGTCTGCAGCTGACCACCTTTAGGGACATGTACCTGTCAATGCAGCAGCTGTGGGGCAGGCTGAGCCTCTCCGCCTCCTCTGCCTGGCCTCATTTCTCCAATGGGCGTCCTCCGTAGTGGCGGCCACATTCTGCACTGTGGGGCATTTGGCTGGAGCCCAGCAGCCCTGATCTCCACGTCAGTACAGCAGCACCTTCCTGCATCCCTACCTCCATTCGTGACCATCAGAAAGGTCTGAGGACAGTGTCCAGTGTCTGGGGGGTTGGCACCCTCTCATCAGAGCCATTGTGCTAGACAAGGCCTTGGTCCTGCCTCTCCCTGCAGCCAAGCTGCCACCCAGGGCAGAAGGCTATAACCACGTCAAGATGCCCCTCACAGCCTGAGGCTCCCCATCCTGTGACCCCTGGGCACTCCTGAGGTATCCTGGGCCCACGGACCTCTGGGGCCTCCCCAGGGCCCTGCCTGGACACTCCCTGAGGGTACGTCAGGCCCCCCAGATTGAGGTGAACTCTTCTTCCTGGCCACAGCTTTCTACCTCCCTTTTTATCCCCGAGGAGGAGTTGGTGATTTCATGAAGAAGTTGACTGTGCAAGTCGAATATGTATATGTAGAGAAAAGAAACTGTAAAAACATGGAAAGTCACAGCAAAACTTTATTTAAATAATTATCAAAATATTTTAAAAGAAGATTGCTATTTTTAACGCTTGAATAAAACCAAGGGTTTGCACTACCTCCTCAGCACTTTTAAAAAATATTTTGCGGTTCACTCTAAGTTGTCCAGGCTGGGCTGGAACTTGTGATCCTCCTGTGTCTCCCAGCGGAGGGGATTATAGGTGGACACACCGTGCCTGGTAAGGCTATTGTTTTTTAAGAATAAATGTGTATTAAATTGCGTATCCCATCCATGATGAGACCAGCAGGAGTCAGAACCGGGTCACAGGAGAATCCCTAGCTCAGGGACACTGGTGTCCTGTCATGGCCACTGTTGGTGGCTGGTCCCCCTCCACAGAGACATTTGTCTGCCTGTATAACAGCCCTGCTAGCTGTGTATACAGCTTTCCAGGGCAGACAGCGCTCTGGAGGCAGGGATGACCCGTGCGCTGGAACGGGACAGGGATCATTTTTCACGTGGTCTCAAGTTTTGATCAAAAACAATCTTGAAGGATGCATTTGGTCAGGAAAGGAGCCTGGCCTGGGGGGCAGCCCTGACCGCTTCTCCAGGTGTGGCGCAGCTGGCTCTGCTGGGAGCTCCACACTTGTAGTCCTGAGCTCAGCAGCCTTGAAAGAGTTTGCTGCTGCGCCCTACAGGACAACGGCTGCCTCTCCACATCAGCTCCCCTCCCCCGGCTCCTTGTAGCAAAATACACAGGAAATAAACCTTGGCATCTGAACGGTGTGTAAGCCAGCAGTTTAGCTGCATGGTGAACATTTACGTTGTGCAACCATCGCTGCATCCACCCACAGAACTTTGTCATCTTGCAAAACACATTCCCGTTAACTATTAATCCCCACCCCCATCCCAGGACCTCCTGTTCTACTTCGCATTTAGGAACCCGGGACCTCTAGAAGTGAGCAAATGTCACAGGCTGCCCCTTTCTTTGCCTCTACGTAAGAATCTTAAGGTTCACCTGTGCCATAGCAGGTGTCAGAATTCCCTTCCTTCTCAAGGCTGGATGCTATTCCACTGCAAGGACTGGCCACGTTTCTTAACGTCTGTCCACCTGCTGATGAACATCTGGGTTGCTTCCTCCTCTGGGCTCTCGGGAGCCACGTGAGGAGCATGTGGGTGTGCAGTGGGTGCCTCTGTCTTTCGCCCACAGCCAGGTGTGATGTCTTTGAGCCTGAGAGGAAGCAGCTTTCTCCCAGGGCTCCCCATGCACACTGAAGCCATGCAGGTTGCTGCACATGGGTGGGCCCTGTGGGACGCACCCGGGACCTCAGCCTCCAGTGTACACTGCTGGGGCTCCCACAGCAACTGGGCCTGGGCCTCTGGACTCGCACCTGCCCTCCTTCTGTCATTTCCTTCAGAGCAGAGGCTGGGAGAACATTTTGGCAGGGGTTTGGGGCACAGGCTGAGGTGCAGCAGGGCCCAGTGTCCCCCTCACATTCCTCCTCCTGGACAATCACCCTAGACCAGGGCCCCGCTGGGAGGGGCAGCTGGCGCAGAGGGGACAGCCTGGCGCCCAGCGCCAGCAGGCCATGGTCTGTGTATCTGTTATCTGCTGCAGACAGGCCCAGACTCTGCCTGGCCCCGCAGAGCAGCCCCGCAGGCTGGGAGAGGCACCTACATTCAGCGTGGCCCCAGTCTGGGACAGGTCTGCTGAGGGGACCAGCCCTGCAGAGCAGCAGCTCGATGGCGGCCGGCAACCTTCGCAGTGGGTCCTGACGCTGCCTCCAGCTCAGTCCCCGGCCCTGAGAGCAGCTGCTGGGCAAGATTCTGTGTCCGTCTGAGGGTGGCTGCTGGGCGGGGAGGGGCAGCGAGGTGGGAAATTGCAGGGTCCGTGTGAGCCAAGAGGGTCTGAGCAGTGTCTGCAGCCTCTAGCATAAATGGTGAGGGGCAGCTGGGCCACCTTCTGGGGCCAGTGTGGGTCCGTGGGGCCAGGAGCTCCACTCCCAGCCCAGTACCAGGCACAGAGCCGGCTGGGCATTGTGGGGGCCACCCTGCCCCTCAGTGAGGGTCTTCTGGCGCCAGTCCCAGCCCCTTGGGCCAGTACCTGCGGCTCCAAACTCTGATTTCCGGGACTGGGTTTACACAACCCTGCAGTGGTTTCTGGGGCAGCCAAAACCTCCTGGACAAAGACGGGGACTTGTGCTGCGTCATCTCTCTCCCAGGCCTGGACCCCCAAAGACGCTCCTCCGTGCCCCGCTCCCTGCAATCCGCGGCAGTGTGAACGAGGACACGCGCGCATGGCCCGTGCTGGTGCGCACCTGCGGGCGCTCGGCTTGCGCCTGTGCAGCCCCAGCCTTTCTGCCTGGCCGCTGCCTTCCCCGCTGAAGCCGACAGAGGGCGCCGGGGGACAGGGCTGCGCTGCGTGCTCGGAGGAGGCAGATGGTCAGATCCTTCTCCCAGGGCGCAGATCCTTCTCCCAGGGCGCAGTGTGGAGTGCGGACCTTCTGCTCCGTGGAGAGCGAAAGTGACAGCAGGGCACAGTCCATCCTGGTGGCGTTGGGGTGGACGCCGGGAGAGGCCTGCCCTGGCCCTTGGCCCTCTCACGGGCTGGTGGAGTGCAGGATGGGTGTGGGGTGTTTCTGGCCCCATGTGTAGCCAGAGGATCCCTCCCCTCCTCTCTGGGTTCACTTCAGTGCCCCTCCTGTGCTCCAGCAGGGCTTGGACACGTGTTTCTTCTCCTGCTGTACAGAAAAGGTGAGAAGGCTGCAGCCGACTTTGGCAGGAATCGTCCACTGCCAAGGGTTTGGCCTGTTCCCGGGAAGCGAGGCTTCATCGCAGGCATGGCTGCTGCAGGCTCCTAGGACACAAGAAGCTGGCGACTGCAGGGTGGAGGCCGAGGCCTGCAGCGCCTTGTTGCCTTGCACTTCATCCACCCCACAGGACTTCTCCGGAAGACTCTGGTATGGTGCGGACTCTGGGAGTCTAAAACATTTGTTGTTAGGACAGCAGCGTTCCAGGGTGAAATGACAAGGCTGGGGTTAGCCTCTGGCCCTGCCGTGGGCCCTGCTGGGGCCTCTCTGGTCCTTACCCGTATCCCTGGATATTCCCGAGCCCTCTGCCCCAGTCCGCCACCTCCCTCCAGGGCTGAGGCTGTGCCCAACCCAGCCTGCTGGGCCCTGGTCAGATAGAAACATTGCAGGCAGTCAGACAGGGCTGGGCCCTTGAAGGAACCAGTGGAGGAGGCGGGATCCATTGCAATTGTGGGGGAGACACAGCCACCTGCACCTCTGCTGAGGGCCAGGTCTCAACACAAAAGATGAAACAAATGCACCCTCATACTTCCCTTAAGGATAAACATCAGGGACTGATACTCTAACAGGAATCCATCACCTTGAGGAAGCCAGGAAGAGCCACTGACCCAACTCCCTACAGGAAGAGCTCCTGTTCTTTCATGCCCTCTTGCTTCGTGGCTTGCTTCCCCATTTGATCCCAATTTAATCAGTTTTACCTGAGCAATTATGTTTACAACCTTATCTATTGACCATAGTTTTGTCCCACCTCCTGCCCACCTTGCAATTTCCCATTTTTCCCCACCTTTGACCCACCTCACCTCATGGGTTCGCTCTATAAAGAAAAGGCTGGGTCCTTGGCATCCTGCTGGGGACTCCTTCTGCCTCTCTCAGACAGAAGCTTTCTTTCCCCCAATCGATATATTCTGTGCTTAACCTCCATGGTTCCTAAAATTTGCTTTTCAGTTTTAGAGAACGTGAACTCGTACCAGACATGCAGCAGGTTGGGAGTTTCTTTCCCCTATGTCCCTAAGCCCCAAGTAGCCCCCATGTAGGACTCTCTGTGCACCCACCATTTCCAGCTCCTGGGCAGGGTTGTCCCCTCCCATCGCCCAGCGACACCCTCTGCCTCTTCTCCTAAGCAGGATCTTCAGTGGCCACCAGTGATTCATTAGTACTTTAGCGCCCCTTAGCCTTCTGGGCCACTGTCTATAGGATAAGAATGTCCGAGGCCTCCCACTTGCTTTCCTGGGGACTCCCCAACATGGTCCCCTGGGCGGGGCACCCTCCTTCCTTGGAACAATGCCTTTGGTTGCTGGAGCCCCTGCCGCGCTCTACCCTGCTCTACCAGGCACGGTGACCACAGCCATCCTGCCCTCCGCGCCAGCCAGCGCAGGGGGAAAGACGGTGTGCGAGCTGGAAACACACTTTGACAGGAATTTACTTTATTATGTTTAATTGAAAAGCGTTGACGTTGGGGCATGAATATTCAGCGTGGAGGCTACTGGCGTGGAGCCAGCTGCCTGTGATTGGGACGAGCCCGGCAAGCGGTCTGTCCAAGGGGGAGCGGCAGCAGGGAAGCTATTAATTGAAATAGCTTCATTAATTAGTAATTAACAGCAGGGTAATGACTGTGTCACACGTCGTATTTCAGTGGATGCCCTTCAAGTGTAATGGGGCCTTTAATTAAAGGACGTGCATTTTAATTAGAGGCAAGCTTGGCCCTTTGGCCTTTGGAGTACAAAGGATGCTCCTGACTTTTAAAGAAGCTGGTGGGGACCTGGTGACTGTGAGGGTCACAGGCCAGCGTGGAGGGGTCCCCACCAAAGGACCACAGAGAGAGGCCCTGGAGTCCCCCAGAGGCCTGCAGGGGCTGGGAGCTGGGCCTAGAGGGGCACAGAGAGCTCCACAGGCTTGTGCCATCCCCAGGCCCTTGCCCTTGTCCTGAGCAGGTGACAGCAGGCCATGGGTGTCCCCAGCCCAGCCAGGGGCAGAGAGGCACTCTCCTTGCTGGAAGGCTCTGTGCCCTCTCGGGTGCCCTTGGCAGCTGTCCAGACCCTTGGAGGAAGGCCAGGGCAGGGCGGGAGCCTCACCTGCTGCTGCTCCCCAGTGGGCCCACTCTGAAGGGTAGGGCCCCCTGCCTGGGCTGTGTCCAGCTGTGTCCTCCTGTCCCACCTGCTGCCAGGCAGCCTTGAGGCCGATGCTGGTGCTTTTTACCTCTCTGGGCTCACACAGAGCACACTCACGGCTGCACATGCACACCAGTATACTCGCACGTCGCATGCACACTGCACCCTGCTGTACAGCAGGCCCCATCTTACGAACCAAGTGTCCCGGAGAATGTTCCTAAGTCAGATTCATTCGTCAATCTGACTACACCTTTGACACAAATATACACTGTAAAGCATAAAAAAACCCAAACGCACATGCATAAACATGGTTAAAAAAAAAGTATTTTTATTGGCAGATGTGTGAACTACTTCTGTGATTTGTTCACATCTGTGAATGTTTGTAATATGAGGTCCATTCATATCTGTGAAAGTTCTCTGCTCCAGTGTTCATAAGTCGGGACTTACTCTACCCACTTAAACGTGTACACACGTTTAAGTACACGCACGTGTGCTTGCCCCACCACACACATGCACAACCACATGTCTGCACATGTGCAAGTGGGAAAGCAAATCTTCATGTCTGGAAGCACCCCATGTGCAGGTGCACCTGTGCCCAGCCTGACCTCGGGCCCCACTTGGGAGGGCTGGGTGTGAGGCTCTGGGGGTGCTGCTCTCGGGCCGCCCCAGCATCCTGCTGGTGGCCTTGGCAGGGCCAGGGAGGGGTTTCCTGTTGGACAGGACTCTAGCACTCCCCCCTTCGCAGCTTCACCCCTTGGTGGAGGTTACCATGAGGAAAAGCACGCGCCTCTCCACTGGAGTGTCAGAAGACGTTTTCCCTGCTTCTCCCCTTTCTGTCCGCTTCAGGCAAAGGTGGGCAGAAGTTATTGCTTGGAGCAGTTGTTGCTTGGAGAGAACTGGACCAGAGCAGACTTCCTAGCCCTTCCTGCAGGCAGCGTGCCTGGCTCGGTTTGAAGGTGGATAGGTGGACCTTGGCGTTGCTTTAGGAAAGAACCTTCAGCCTGCAGTGTTAGTTCCAAGGTCGTACCGATCAAGACGCCACTAAGCACCAGAGACATGTGACATAAAATACAGCCTGTCGGGTTGAATTATTTAACACATTTAACATCAATTACTGCCTCCAACCCTGTGAGTGGAGCTGGGACTCAGGCTGGAAATGTATTTTCCTTTGCTGTCTGTGGAATAGGAGGCCTGGCCCCTCCCGGGTGGGTGCGGCCAAGTCCTCTGTAACAAGCCCACCCGGAAGAGGGGCACCCAACATCAGCGCTCCAGGAAAAGCATCTCAGTCACCTCACTGCCTGGCTGGAGCCCCAAGGCCAGGTAGCCCTGGTGTAGGTGATGACGTGGAGATACTGGAATGCCCGTAAGGTCCTGGTGGGAGGACAAGACGGTTCAGTGCCGTGCCGTGGTTAAATGTGTCACTACTGCACGACCCAGCAAGCCTACTCGGTGTGTCTACCCAGGAGAGATGAAAACAGACCCACCGGAGCACGCACCGCAGCACTGTTCACAACGGCCTGAGGGTGGGGCCGCCTGCCCGCCACCAGGCCGTGTGAGGGAGTCAGGTGAGTGACCACTGCCCCTCCCACGCAGTGGACTGCTGTTCAGCCCTGAAAACAATGAAGGCCTGACCGCTAGGCATGGTGGCGCATGGGGGGCTGAGCTCGGTGAGAGGAGCTGGACACAGGCTATGCCCTGGGATGACCCGTTGTGTATAAACTGTCTGGAGCAGGGGAACCCGGGAACCCTAGTCTCAGCCATCGGAGCGGAGACCTCTGCACTGGAGCGGAGACCTCTGCACTGGCCCGGCTCTGATCTGGCTCCTTAATTAGTGCCTTGCCCACTGCCCTGACCTCACCCTGGGCCTGTGTGTGTCTGTCACAAGTTGTCTCCAAAATTGGCCCTAATTTGTGGTGGCTCACAGCTCCTGCAGGGACCCAGGGGACTTGGCTGCCTCCCAGTGAGTGGAGAGCCAGCCTGCCCCCACCAATGAGCCCCGCATGCGATGGAGGACGTGGGGACAGATGGCAGCAGCCTAGCCCCTGCCCATCCCCACAGGACAGGCCACTCTCCAGAACCCAGGTTGTTTGCAGAAGGGCCGGGGTCCCCAGGAGCACCTTGAGTCACACTGTTTGGGGGTGCGGTCATGGCAGTAGCCCGAGAGGTGGGGACATGTGTGCTACACTTGTGTCCTGCCCCCAAGGAGGCGCTGGTTGTGGTGGCTGCACCTCCCAGCTCACAAACCCTGTCTCTGTCCCTTGCAGGGAACCAGTGTCTGTTTGCTTGCGGGCAAGATTCAAAGGAGTTTGAAGAATAAATGTTTTCCTAAGTTTTAGCTGACATTCAATTTTTAATGACTTTCTAAACAAAGTAATGATGGGGCGCGCACCGCTTTATGGTTTGCTGATGTCTGACAGGTGTTTTGCCCATGTGGAAAGCAGCTGCTGAAAGCGTTTTCCTAATAGCTCATAAATAACAAGCACTTAGCATCTCCCTTTGTAGGTGGCGCTGCCAATGGCCAATTTGTCCCTCAGAAGTGGCCACGTCGGCCTGTCAATCAGCTCTTGCCGTAGGCACTTTTTGGTGATTAGAAGCCCCTTGGAGAGTGAGAACTCCAAATTAGTTTTAAATAAAAAATAAGAATATTCATGCCGGTGAACATCTGAAGGTGAGGGAACAACAGAACCAGCCTGGAGGCTCTGGTCTGGCGATGCAGAGGGAGGGGCTCAGGCCCGGGCCCATGAGGGTCCCGGGGACCAGGCACAGGCGGAGACACAAAGAGCCACTGAGGTGGGCAACGGGCTTGGAGCTCGCTGGGATCCGCAGGGAGTGCTGGGGGGGGGCGGGGGGGGG